>OY804600.1:14121222-14387045 GCA_963680895.1 Fragum sueziense | reverse complement strand
AATTTTTCAAAAATCTTTAACGTCCGGCTTATTCCTGGCATTTACCCACCTTCTCTGCTTGAAACCAAATTCAAATTAATAAAGTATTTAAAGGGACATTTCATTCCCGTTTCAATTTTTTAAAGTATGTCTTGATGCCAAGATTGGTTATTCTAATGGGTATAAATACTATTAGTTTTTTTAAGTTGTTGCCAATAAGCGAGAAACACGCATTTAAAGTTGAGACATAATCGATAAATTGCATAATAAATCCAAACTGTTGTCCACAACAATTTGTTCAATTTTAACTCAAAAATATAAATTTCTCGTAAACGGCGCAATATTTTGGCTTGAAATTTTCAGAATTTTCATAAGGAAATATGCTCTTTCAGATAAAAATAAAAGTAAAATTTATGACAAAAAAATCTGAAATGTCACTTTAACAAAAAAATTGATTAGTTTGGGACTTTCTGAAATTCTGAGTCATGTGATTAACCACCATGATTATATTGGGAAATCTACTAGTGTTAGGTCTTTGATCGAGAATGGTAAAAAGCGTACAAATTTAATAAAACTGTTTTCTTTCAGATTGAGTTTTTTAAGAAGTTTTTTTAAATAACCTTTCATCAAAGACAGAAATTTTGGTTGCCTGGCCCAAATGAATATGTGGAAATAGGGGGAAAACTCTTCTAAAGCATAGAAAAGGTTAATACAAAACAAGACAAATCCAGTGTACAGCAAGAGCTTCTTTTCCCCAAATATTTTGAAAAAAAAATCAATGTCATGGATCAGGGGTCTTGCTACCAATTTTTGTTTGGGGCCAGGGGCCAGTGAAATTTGGGAAAATAGCGACGTTTATACCTAAATTGGGAAAAACTTAGACAAGTTTTTATTCATACCGTCACTTCTGCTGCAAATTAAACTGTAGTGATGAAAAATGCATTTGTATTTTGTACATAGGTCTACTCTTGTTTAAGAATCTACTCTAAAACTGTCTTCAAAATATTTGTAAATGAAGATGAGGTCTTAAAATGGGGCATTCTGGGTCCTCATTGTGAATTTTCTCCAGAGAATTGGGAAAAAAAGATACTTTTTGCCATTGTGAATGGGGCCCAATAACGGCCCCAAATTTTGGCAAACAAGACTCCTGTGGATGTCATGGATATGACCTTAAAGTAATTGAAAACGGCGTTAACCCTGATAAACCAACCATCCTTATGTAAATTTTTGTATTAGACATACTTAGGGTTTCAAAGTTTGGTTTAAACTTACTGCTTTATCAAAACATTTCTACACCTTTGTTACTTGTATCATATGGTTTATTAGCTCCACTGGCCAAAGGTCAGAGGGGCTTATGTCATGGCCCTGTGTCCGTCGTGCTTGCGTCCATCCGTGCGTAAACAATTTTCAAACATCTTCTTCTCCAAAACTACTGAACCAATTTCAACCAAACTTCACATGAATCATCCTTGCATGGATCTCTACCCAATTCCTTCAAAAGAATAAAATCTGTGCAGAACTTGAATTTTAATTAATTTAATTTAAATAAATTTTCAAAAAATCTTTAAAAAATCTTCTTTTCCAAAACTACGGGACCAATGTTAACCAAACTTCACAGAAATCTTCCTTGCATGAATCTCTAACAAGTTCGTTCAGAAGAATAAAATCCGTGCAGAACTTGAATTTTAATAATTTTAATTGATTTAAATTTTTGAAAAATCTTTAAAAATTCTTCTTCTCCAAAACTGCTGGACCAATTTCAACCAAACTTCACAGAATCTTCCTTGTATGAATCTCTTCTTAATTCCTTCAAAAAGATAAATTCTGTGTATAACTTAAATTTTAATTAATTTATTTGAATTATATTTTCGAAAAATCTTTAAAAAATTCTTCTTCTCCAAAACCACTGGACCAATTTTTACCAAACTTCACAGAAATCTTCGTTGCATAAATCTCTACCAAATTCCTTCAAAAGAATAAAATCGGCGCAGAACTTGAATTTTTAATTTAATTAATTTAAATTTTTGAAAAATCTTTAAAAATTCTTCTTCTCCAAAACTACTGGACCAATTTCAACCAAACTTCACAGAATCTTCCTTGTATGAATCTCTTCTTAATTCCTTCAAAAAGATAAATTCTCTGTATAACTTAAATTTTAATTAATTTAATTAAATTAAATTTGCGAAAAATCTTTAAAAAATCTTCTCCTCCAAAGATACTGGACCAAATTCAACCAAACTTTACTGAAATGTTCCTTGCATGAATCTCTTCTTAATTCCTTCAAAAAAATAAATTCTGTGTAGAACTTAAAATTTTGATTAATTAAATTAAATTAATTTTTCGAAAATTCTTCTTTTCCAAAACTACTGGACCAATTTTAACCAAACTTCACATGAATCTTCCTTGTATGAATCTCCTCTAAATTCCTTTAAAAAAATAGTTTCCATATAAAACTTAAATTTTAATAAATTTAATGAAATTTAATTTTCGAAAAATTGTTAAACAATCTTCTCCAAAACTACAGGACCAATTTCAACCAAACTTCACAGGAATCTTCCTTGCATGAATCTCTTCCAAATTCCTTCATGATCGGATGAAAAGCTTGACCGCTGTGGGCTAGGCTTATTTTTCGCTATATGAAACATAGTATAATTTTAAGAAAATTTTACAAACATGTCTGCTCCTTAACCCTTTTCCAAACGGCAAAATTTTAGGGTTATCCACTTCACAAACTGCCATAAATGACAAAATGAAAATTATTCAACATAGAATTTGTGTAACATATGGCATATAAAATATTGAGACAAAAGGAGAAACTGCTGGTTATCAGCAGTTTCTTCTTTTGTTTCAATGTTTTCCCAAGCCTTTTCTAATAGGGACGTCAAAAGCAGGTCTTGTTTGGGAAAGGGTTAATCACTTATTGGATTTCATTCTGGTGTAGCATGAATCTTCTTTGGATAGCCCTGTATTGTATTCCCAGGGGTCTTGCTACCAATTTTTGTTTCGGGCCAGGGGCCAGTGAAATTGGGAAAAATAGCGACGTTTTTACCTAGATTGGGAAAAACTAAAACAAGTTTGTATTCATACTGTAACTCAGTTTCAGCTGCAAATTAGACTGCGATGTAAAATGCATTTGTACATACTCTTGTTTAAGAATCTACTCTAAAACTCTCTTCAAAATGTTTGTAAATGAAGATGAGGTCTTAACATGGGATATTCTGGGTCCTCATTGGGAATTTTCTCCAGAGAATTGGGAAAAAAAGATACTTTTTGCCATTGGGAATGGGGCCCAATAACAGCCCCAAATTTTGGCAAACAAGACCCCTGTATTCCTTAAAGAAGTTCGTAGTCTTAGTCTAAATGTCTAAAAGCCAGTGGAGCGATACAGGGCCATCTTGGCCCTCTCGTTCATCTTCCTTCCAATTTCAGTATTGATGCTAGATCTACTACAACAAAGAAAGCGGAGAAGATCATCAATGATAGTGTTGAAAGTAAATGGACAAACTGCATTTTGAAATACCAGTGTGGTCACTTGTTTAGATGCGCGTGACATTAAACCTGAAGAGGAGGTGGCTTGTTACTATGGTGTGACTGGGACTGACAGCAACATATCTTGGAGAATGGTGAGTTCTTCTTAATTAGATATATATACAATTCAAAGCCAATCATGTAAATCATAGAAAATATTTCTACAAACAGAATGATTGTTGGCAACCTGATGAACTTATACAAGAGCCAGTTAATATTGCAGTGTTTCCATTTACATAAAAAATATTGAGTTCCTGGGACCCAGTGCAGTAGAAAAAGTTGAGTCCCAACCACTTTCAGTTGAGTCCAATTTTAACTTCCACAAATCATCTTCAAATTAATTGTTGTACTTGAACGGGCTTAATAACCCTTTCCCAAACAAGACCTAGCTTTGATAAATTCCCAGTTAAAGTGGCTTGGGGAAACATTGAAGCAAAAGAAGAAACTGCTAATAATAAGCATTTTTTTCAATTTGCCTCAATGTTTTCTGAGATATTCTCAAGTTTTATACCTAAGTTATCACAAATTTTGTGATCTGCAGCAGCTTTTATCAGCTAGTCTTTGAACGCCGGATCGGCAAGCCACTGGTCTTGAAAAGACCGCGGGTGTTTCTTTTTCTTGGCTAGAGAAGCCATTATTATTTACAAAATGAAAGTAACAGTTGGTTTCCGGCTATCAAATTGCCCACAAACAATATTTTAGACAATTCGTGTACCAGACGAAAAAGCGGGAATCCCAACAATCTCAACTTTTTGGTTAGACGTTGGCGAAGTCTATTTATAGTAACTTTGGAAAACCGGTGACTTTGCTTCAAATCTGTCGTACTTTGTTCACATTTTGGATTGTTTTTTTGCTAGTTATCTGACGTTTCTTCATAAGATTTATGAAAATACATTGTTTTTGCCTCTCATTTTATTTTGCGTCCCATGGACGCGACGAGTATAAAAATGTTGCGTCTGAGATGATTTTCATGCGTATACAGATACTTTTACGTCGTAAATGGAAACTGTATTGCAATTAAGACCAGGCCCCCGTTTCTCGAAAAAACTTAAGTACATACTCATGAGAACATACTTAACTTCAAAAGAATACTCTCCAACGTATAAGGGTATTCAACTGAAGTTCACATGGATTTCTTGCGATTTGAGTACGGTGCTCAGACTTGAGCATGAGAACATACTTAATTTTTTTCGAAAAACTGGGGCCTGGATTTCATTATGGCGTGAATCATGATAACATTCTAAACAAATATTGGATCATTTTATATACCAGTATTGGGTCATGTATATACCTTTGTCATCTCAATTGGAAACAAATATTGGGCAATTTTATATACTGGTATTGGAATAGGGTCATGTAATACTTTTTAGTCTATAGCAAAATCCTTAGTCATTGCAGAAGTCAAAGTGTGTAGTTGTCTAATGACTGTTTTTTTGTAACACAGGCAGTGCTTTAACCGATGCTATTGAAAAAACTCACTTTGTACAAGTCCTGTATAAGACTGGAGAGTCATCTTTGCTGATCTGATCAATCATAGAGAAGGTGAGAGTATTTTTTGGAATTCTTAGTTTATTATCTCCACTGGCTGTAGGCCAATGGACTTATGTCATGGCCCTGTATCCGTCGTGTGTCTGTCCCTCTGTGTCAACTTTTTCATTAAACTTCTCCAAAACTACAGTACTTCATCCATTTAAGCAAATTTCGCAGGAATTCTCCTTGTATGAACCTCTTCCAATTTGCTTTAAAGGGACATTTCATCCTCATTTTGATTTTTTTAAAGTATGTCTTGATGCCAAGATTGATTATTCTAATGGGTATAAATGGTATCAGTTTTTTGAAGTTGTTTATGATAGGCGATAAACACGCCTTCAAAGTTGAGACAGAAACGACAAATTCTATATACATCTGAACTGTTGTGGACAACAATTTGTTCAATTTTAACACAAAAATATATATTTCTCGTAAACAGCGCAATATTTTGGCTTGAAATTTTCAGAATTTTCATAAGAAAATATGCTCTTAATGATAAAAATGAAAGTGAAAGTTATGAGAAAAAATTCTGAAATGTCACTTTAATTTAAGAAAATAAAATCCATGCAGAACTTAAATTTTAACAAAATTCATTTAATTAGATTTTAGAAGAATCTTCTACTCCAAAACTACTGGACCAATTTCAACCAAACTTCACAGGAATCTTCCTTGCATGAACCTCTTCAAAATTTTTTAAAAAATCAAAAATAAAATCTGTGTAGAATTTAAATTTTAATTAATTGAATTAAATTAGATTTTATTAGAAGAATATTTAAAAATCTTCTGCTCCAAAAGCTACTGGATCAATTTCAACCAAATATCAAAGGCATTTTCCTTGCATAAACCTCTTTCAAATACATGTATGTCCAAAAAAAAAAAAATTTGTGCACTACTTAAATTTTGATTTATCATGCTCCACGAACAAATTGTTGGGGAGCATATAGTCGCCACGCTGTCCATCCGTCTGTGTGTCAGTCCATCCACAGTCAGATCTCAACAACCCTTGGACCAAATTCAATGAAAGTTCACATGTGAACTCCCTTGGATAATCCCTAAGGATCTTTATCCGTTACTTAATTTAGAGGCTGCGTCGTAGAAAAAGGAGCCTAAATGTAAAAATTAGTTTTTATACGCCCGAAGGGTCGTATTATGTTATGGCCCCACTCGTCCGTCTGTCCGTCCGTCTGTCTGTCTGTCCGTCCGTCCGTCCGTTAGCAATTTCTTGTGTGCGCAACTCCTCCTACAGTTTTGATCGGAATTTGATCAAACTTGCCACAATGAATCTCTATGGTGTCTAGTTGTGCACCTCGCTTACGGAATTCAGATAACTCTTTTCGTTCTTGAATTATCTGCCCTTGAATTAAAAAAATGCCCATTTTCTTGTGTGCGCAACTCCTCCTACAGTTTTGATCAGAATTTGATCAAACTTGCCACAGTGAATCTCCATGATGTCTAGTTGTGCACACTGCTTACGGAATTTAGATAACTGTTTTCGTTCTTGAATTATCTGCCCTTGAATTTAAGGAACAATGCCTATTTTCTCAAAAATGCCCATTTTTATACGCCCGAAGGGTCGTATTATGTTATGGCCCTGCTCGTCCGTCTGTCCGTCCGTCTGTCTGTCCGTCTGTCCGTCTGTCTGTCTGTCCGTCCGTCCGTTAGCAATTTCTTGTGTGCGCAACTCCTACAGTTTTGATCGGAATTTATACGCCCGAAGGGTCGTATTATGTTATGGCCCTGCTCGTCCGTCTGTCCGTCCGTCCGTCTGTCTGTCCGTCCGTCTGTCTGTCTGTCCGTCCGTCCGTCCGTCCGTTAGCAATTTCTTGTGTGCGCAACTCCTCCTACAGTTTTGATCGGAATTTGATCAAACTTGCCACAATAAATCTCCATGGTGTCTAGTTGTGCACCTCGCTTACGGAATTCAGATAACTTTTCGTTCTTGAATTATCTGCCCTTGAATTAAAAAAATGCCCATTTTCTTGTGTGCGCAACTCCTCCTACAGTTTTGATCAGAATTTGATCAAACTTGCCACAATGAATCTCCATGGTGTCTAGTTGTGCACACTGCTTACGGAATTTAGATAACTGATTTCGTTCTTGAATTATCTGCCCTTGAATTTAAGGAAAAATGCCCATTTTCTCAAAAATGGCCATTTTCTCCTGTGTGCTACTTCTACAGTTTCAACTAGAATTTAATCTAGCCACAATGAATCTCTATGGTGTCTTGTTGTGCAAACAAAAATTTTATAACTTTTCATGTTTGAATTATCTGCCCTTGAATTGAAAAAATGGCCAATTTTTACTGACAAGCTCCTCTCGGGCGTATATGCGCCGCTCTGCGAAGCTCTTGTTCTCTAATCTCTCTTCATCTAATGGGCATAGTCCAGTCAGCGTAGCATCGGACCTAGACAAAATTGCAACAGAATTTCTTTTTGCACCATTTCGTAGATCGGGCATTGGTCATCACTCAGTAAAAAGTCCCAAAGTGTTCTCCGTGCAATAACATGGGAATTTGAGTTTAAAGTTTGTTAATTTTCCGTGTTTTTCTAATGTCACGAATGACACACCGTACAATGCTTGGATGACGTCACATCGAAACTTTACATAGATACGTCATCATAACAAAATGGCAGCGCCGTAGATCTCGTGAAGGTCGATGAAAGAAAATGACGTTTTACATCTTCGCTACTATTTTACACACTTCAACTGGTCCAAACACTTTACATAAGGTAAGTACATTATGACCTGTTACACAAAAGGTTGTAAGAAGTTGAAAAAATGATTAATATTCTGCAAATTCCGATCCGAGTCTTTCGATTTGTTTACATTTGATTTGACGGAGATAATTCATGACATCCATAGATTAAAACACACTGAAATTAATATAACGAATGCTGTTTCATTCGTTTTACTTGTTTGTGAACAATATAAATATGACGACAAAAATGTTATAATGATTTATTTAACTAATTGCTTGTCATATTTCTTCTACGGAAGCCAATGGCGGCCATAAAACCGTATTTGGTTTGTATTTTTATCCAGATATCTACACCGTTATTTCTTGTATGAATGAGGAAGATTGCGTATTATATGCAATGTCTTTGGATGATTATCATAATTCTAAGTAGGATAACACAAAACTTTTTGAAAATTGAAAGAAAACGACTCTAATATTTGTTTCTATTGGGAGCTCTCTTCACCCCAATTATATGTACTTAAATATAATTTAGCGCCCGAAATTTGCGTAGATAAGCATTTAACATTACGAATATTTGGGACACTGCAGTACTTCTCTATCGTTTTTTATATTGAATAATCACTTGTCATCAATTATCTATAGGCCATGTCTAGTAATGTAGGTCTATTGGATAGACCCTGCACCCGGGAAGTGAATGTAATTACGATATAAACGTGAAGGTAACAATATTTTTTCCCACAATTGTTGCTTTGAAAATGTATGCACATGTAATATTGCATGGACTGAAAAGTTACTTTTACTTAATTCTTATGTGCACGTTTTCATTATTTTTGGTTGGTTCAGCCACATGATTTCAAATTGATACCTTATCTCTCAGGGTGACAATTAGCCAAATATTACAATGCAAAACAACTGAGTGGCGTTCAAACCATATGGTAGCTATTTTTATATATTAAGATTTGAGTCAAATCTTAACTTCATTCAATATATAAATATAAATCGATTATCTCTAGTGTCTGTTTACCAGGTAGGACTTACATTTAAAATCAAAGACAAATTGAAAAATACAACATCTGTGTATATTTCAAATTGCCATTAACTTTCAAATCTAGGGGTAAAAACCACACTTATACAGTATGCTTGTACCCTCTCTGTTATAGACAAAGAATGATTGCGAAAAATTGGGGTACAAAATTTATTTTGGGGGTAAAAAAACCATTTGGAGGTTTTTGGACACCCTGATGTTTAGACCAAGCAACACTGTTCCTCATTCCATAAATTAAATAATTTGTATAGAATGAATTCCTTGCAAAGTTCACAGTAAAGTACACTACCACGTAAGATTTCAAAACTCGGGGCCAGTAGTTATTATTACATCGTCTCTATCCACTATATCAAAAGATCGGGAACTTGTGTCATAAAATTCGATTTGTGATATATTACTATGCCACAATTTGGTGAGAAATTTGGAATATGTTTGCGTTCATATGTGGTAAACCAATTCTCTTATACATTTTCAGATGACCCAACGGCCGTTCGTCTAAGTCAAGCCGAGCCCGGATAGCTCAGTCGGTTACGTCGGAGTCTGTCAATCCAGGGGTCTCGAGTTCGAACCCCGGCTCGGCCAGTATCCATTCTGACATTTGACAAAAGTCATTTGTCTCTCACCAATGGGTGTGAATCATCTATGTGAGAGAGCAGCTGGAGGCTCGGTTTGGATATTGTGGTTGTACTGGTGCGAGAAATACCAGGAACCCACGGTTAGGTGCTCCAGCCGCCGCGATATGACCCTGGTAGTTGAAAACGGCGTAAAACCCCAATAAACTCAAACTCGTCTAAGTCAAAAGGGGTGTGAGAGTACCATGGTCCATCAGTACCAACATTAAGAACGGTCATGAAGTCAATGTAATAGCGGGTGATTTTGTCCATGGAAAGTGCCGTAAAAACTTTACTAGACGAGTCGAGCAAGTAGGTATTAAAGACGACACATTAAGTGATATTGCTCGAGTATTACATTTTCTGTTTGACTTGTTACAAGTGGTTGTTTTGCCACTTTTGTGGTTTAGAAGCAAAGTGTTCTTTAAGAAAAAGATCACCTGATATATATTTCCCGTGCGTAGTTTTGACTTCCAAGCTTCTGTTATGGAGGCATGTGGCAAAAGGAGAAACAAATGGGCTGGTAAAGTGCAAACACGTTTGACGCACCTTCCGGCAGCAGATGCAATATATCAACATTCATGCAGTGTTAACCCCACAACTGAGAAAGGTGGTCCAAAACTATTCATAACCGAAGCAGCCAACATTGAATTAATGAAATCCCCAGGAGGACCCGAAAATGATAAACAGATGGAAGCATTTCAAATGATAATCAAGTGCATTTAAAGTTGGGAAAGTTTTTTCCACTAATTACCTGCAAACAAAGATGTTCAACATGTGTAATTATGAAAACTGTTATTTGTCAAAACAAAAACGGAACACCCTTAAGCACTTCGGCGATGCAGTGGTAGTGAGTAGCAATGTAGGGCAAAAAATTGACACTAAAACAGAATGTTTCGACCATTATTCACAGCCTTTATAAAGCCTATAAAGACATTTCTAATGCAGAGAAGAAACAAGTATTATTGAAACAGCTGCAAAGCTTATTAGGTGTGATGTTAAGGACATTGTTGAGCTCAAAGACAGTTATCCTTCTTTTTCAGATGTTGCTTTATTACAAAGAAACATCGAATACTTGCCCTATATAGATTGAAACACTTGGATAAACTTTTCGGAAGTAACAACAAGACAAAACAGCTGCTATCAGACAATGTGCAATTCAAGCCTGTTTAAGGGACTTTAGTACCACTACCACTTCAGCTAGACTTGGGTATTCAACTACATCACCACTTCGGTCCTCGGTTTCTGATAGATACATTGAACACCATGGGATTTTGTACTTCATACTGGGAAGTACAGAAATATGAGACCAATGCCGCAGCTGTGTTCTAAACAAGATTGCCAAACCAAGTAAATGACAACACACCCGTGACCGCTTCTTCAATTTGTTGGAAATAATGATTATGTGGACCATAACATGATCCATACTATAGATGCATAGAATATGAATCATTACATCTTCAACACCAGGTACAGATTTGTCAGAGATCATTCCCAGGAAAGATATTTCACTGCAGGAAGTAGTAGCCCTTTGTAATATTGACATTAAATTCTTTCTGTATAGTACGCTGACAAAGCTTATGAAGCTGAAAAGCCGTGTTTCATCATGTTACCTGAAAAGCTACTAGGTCACCGTGGTTGACCACAAGACATGTTGTGTAAAAACATTAAATTTTGGCCTTGAGACAGAACAGACAGTGCTTGTCACAGTGGTCAGGCTTTATACAGATGCTTGTAACTCCGACCACGCCCTTTGATTTAAAATCGTCCATATCCTTCCTGTCCATGATTGACACCAGTCCTAGTGGTCTGACATGCTGTAACTCTACCCTGCATTTTGTCTGCATACAAGCCTAACGCTACAGAAAGTAACCGGTTTTAACCTTCGGCCAGCATATCTTTCAGAAAGCAACAGACATGTCACATAGTAGTCCATTAAAGAAGATTGTACTTCGCATTTGTGGCTTCCACAGGGATTTGAGCCTGTAAAATGGCCCGCGCCTCGAAGAAATACAGTTGTAAGCATAGGCTTCAATGTTCGAGTTGTTTTGAAGAATGCCGAGGTGTTTAATGCTCTAAGTCAGCGTCTTTGTGGGAAATGGACGATCTATTTGTGGTTGAAGACAGTGTACCCGGTACATGGCATACACTTTTTCAGAGAGTACTGGTTTTTGGACTTCTACACTATAAGGCACGTGAAAACATTGTGGATTGGGAGAAGTTGCACAAAACACAATTTCCTCTTTTCCAACAATGTTTGAATTTTCTACACCATGAATTAGTGACACTTCCTTTAACCCTTTCCCAAACAGCAATATTTTGGGGTGATCAGTTTTGAAAGCTGTTGTAGGTGAAAAATTTGTGCTCAAACAGAAATAATTTTTGTCCAATAAAGTTAAGAAAATATTGAAGCAAAAGAAGAAAATGCTGATTATCAGCATTTTCTTCTTTTGTCTCAAAGTTTCCCAAGCCTATTCTACATGTACCAAGGATGCCAAAACCAGGTCTTGTTTGGGAAAGGGTTAATTTGTCAATTGACTTTGATGCTTGAACACTGGTCAAAATATTTTGCATGTTTGAAAGGGTAAATCATAAATGCATTTCCAACATTTGCTGGTTTTGACGTCCTTAGCAGAAAAAAGGTTTTGTAAAGCATTGAGAGAAAAGAAAAAAGAATAACAATTGTTTTTCATTCTTTCTCATAGTTCTTCATGTTCCAATGTGAGGAAAATTATGCGTATTCAAATACACTTATTTTGCATCTTGTGACTGACTGTTGGAAATTTGGATTAATTTTGATAAAAGTCTATAATTTTGTTGTTTGGTAAAGGGTTAAATGTATTATCAAAGGACGTATAATGACTACTTTTCTCGAATTGAATTAAACAAATAGTATGACTTCTTTAAATAATACCATGACAAGACAATGTTTCGAGTGGTCACAGAATAATCACAAAATAACGGAAAACGTGCTCATCTACGCGTAGATCTACATACGTAAATTAGCGTAGCACTAATTGTTATTCTCTTTAACATCAGCCGCATTTAGGTTTACTTAGTTTTATCTAGTAATATTTTCTTTTTAAAACGCTATAAAAGCGGACAGCGTGATAAAAATATTGAAAATTTGGATTAATTTTTGCAATTTCCATATAACCATATTAAGAGAAGTGGGTGGGGTAAATGAATATCAATTTTTTTGCTTCAAACCAATGAAATGATTATGGAATTTATATATTTCTGTAAAATTGGCTTCTAAATAATCATACATCTTCATAATATAACTGCAAAGTAGTTACAACGCTATAAAAATAATTTTAAACTAAAAAATAACAAGTCATGTGATTTTTCAGTAATTTTCACCGGGTAAATACCCGCCTCAGTCAAGGGCGATTTTTACAAAATTGGCAACTGCAACAGAGTGGGACTTTTTTCTGGGAATACTACATATATTTATGATGTGAAAAATGCAAAAATAAATTCTGTTGCAATTTTGTCTAGGTTAGGCATGTTTTTCGGCTAGGCTTACTGGACTAGCAGAATTTAATGAAATTTTGTACTTATGTGATAAATGAGATGTTCTAGACCTTAATCTATAAAAAATGTGTGTACAAAAAATCTGTCATGGCAAAAGGGGGCTTATTGTATGATACTTTTTATTTTGTGCCAAACACTTATTCGGGGAGCATAATCCGTCTATGACGGCCCTTGTTTAATTAGATTGAATTTTTGATAAATCTTGACTACTCCAAAACTTCCGGACCAATTTCAACCAAACTTCACAGGAATTGTCTTTGCATAAACCTCTTCCAAATTTGTTCAAGAAGAAATCTCAGTGCAGAACCTAAATTTTGATTAAATTGATTTAATTAGATTTTAGACGAATCTTTAAAAATCTTCTTTTTCATAACGGGTCATTGGATTTTGTTGTAATTTAGTTTTAATGTTCGATGTGAAGTTCTCTATTTGATTTCGTAAAAAAAATGGAGCTGATGAAAAACATGGCTGCTGCAGGCGGGGTTTATTTTTATGCCCCCGTATAGAATGATTGGGGGCATATTTTACTCATGTCTGTCCATCCGTCTGTTCAAAAACTTAACAGTTGCCTTTTCTCTGAAAGTATTTGACATACAAAACTCAAATTTAGTATGCAACTTCCTTTCCATGATATCTATCTGTTCAATGCAAATTGACCTTCCTCAAGTTCATCTGTTAACCCTTAATAACCCTTTACACAAAAACTTAACATTTTAGAAAAATGGCATTGGTGTTTCACAAACACATTTTGTTCGCTATACAAAACATGGTGTAATTTTTAGCTCGACTTTTCGAAGAAAATGAGAGCTTATACTGTCACCCGGGCGTCGGCGTTGGCGTTGCAACAAAGGTTAAAGTTTTTTTAAACATCAATAACTTCCATACTAGCAAAGGGATTCAACCCAAACTTGGAATACTTATTCACCATCACACCCTCTACCTTACTACCAGGGCCCATGACCCTGGCTCCACTATATTTGGAGTTATGCCCCCTTTATACTAAGCACTTAGAAAGTCGAGCGCGCTGTCTTCGGACAGCTCTTGTAAGAAAAATCTTCTCTGAAATCATTCATTAGATTTTGTTGTGATTAAGCATGAATGTTCTTTAGATAGACCTTCATCATATTGCATGAAAAACAAAATTGATTGGATAAGAAAGATGGCAGTTGTGGATGGGGCTTATTTTTCGCTATAGGAAACAAAGTGAAATTTTTAAAAAAATCATTAAAAAATTTTTTCTTCCAAAATTACTTCTTGGATTTCATTGTTATTTGGTATGAATGTTGACATTGTAATGTATCATTCTCTATTATATTCTTCTAACAAAAATCTTGTTGAAGTCAATGATAACACTGTTTGCACAGAATCACAGGGCCAGAAAACCTCAGTCACAAAGTGGTATTCCTAGACAAAATCTTCTTATCCTTTATCGAGGCAATGTTTCCTAACCCTTATTGCAATTTGATTTTGTTTTACAACCTTCTATACCCTTTCACAAAAAAGCCGCTAGAAACCGATTTTCATAAATATGTCATTCTTTCACAAGTAATTATTCCTGTCCTCATAGATGCCTCCCTTCAGACAAAATATCCCATTTTAATCAACCCCATTCCTGACAAATAATGTTTAAAGGGGCATATGCTAGGTTTTTCAGGGATCAGAACAACATGGGGAAAATCACAGTTTATATTGTTGTGTGGTACATTGCATTATCTAGTGCCAAAAAGAAAGGAATTTTAGTGCTAGCACCAAGTTTCTCTATCAGCTTTTCAAATTTGATGCGTGAATTATGCATGTCTTTAAACCTGATTTAGTCATCATTTTATATAATAATATTGGGTCATCTATACGATATATTACTATTGGGTCATCATTTTGTATATATCATTAATGGGCCAAAGATCTAACTTTTAAGTTTTGGATAGACTTCACTATATGGAAAAGTGCAATGGTAACCATATTTATGGAGTTATTCAAATGGCCTTTTGTTAATTTTCATCTTGCTTTTGTCCAGAGCATGGGTATGTTTACATCATCATAATGCCACCGTTTTGTATATAATAATATTGGGTCATATATATACTACTATTGGGTCCACATTTTGTATATATATATCATTATTGGGCCAAAGATCCAACTTTTACCAAACGTCAAAGGTGGATATACTTCCAATATAGAGAAGTGCAGTGCACAAAAGAGGAAACCATTTTTAGCTCCACTGGCCGAAGGCCAGCAGGGCTTATGTCATGGCCCTGTGTCCGTCGTGCGTGCGTGCATCCGTGCGTGCGTCCGTCCGTCCGTCCGTGCGTAAACAATTTTCAAACATCTTCTTCTCCAAAACTACTGGACCAATTTCAACCAAACTTCACACGAATCATCCTTGCATGAATCTCTACCAAATTCCTTCAAAAGAATAAAATCTGTGCAGTACTTGAATTTTAATTAATTTAATTGAATTAATTTTTGAAAAATCTTTAAAAAAATTTCTTCTCCCAAACTACTGGACCAATTTCAACCAAACTTCACAGAAATCTTCCTTGCATGAATCTCTACCAAATTCCTTCAAAAGAATAAAATCTGTGCAGAACTTGAATTTAAATTAATTTAATTGATTTAAATTTTAGAAAAAATCTTTAAAAATTCTTCTTCTCCAAAACTACTGGACCATTGTCAACCAAACTTCACAGAAATCTTCCTTGCATGAATCTCTACCAAATTCCTTCAAAAGGTTAAAATCCGCACAGAACTTGAATTTTAATTAATTAAATTGAATTAAATTTTCAAAAAATCTTTAAAAAATTCTTCTTCTCAAAAACTACCGGACCAATTTCAACCAAACTTTACAGAAATCTTCCTTGTATGAATCTCTACCAAATTCCTTCAAAAGAATAAAATCCGTGAAGAACTTGAATTTTGATTAATTTAATTGATTTAAATTTTCGAAAAATCTTTAAAAAAAAGTCTTCTCCAAAACTACTGGACCAATTTCAACCAAACTTCACAGAAATCTTCCTTGTATGAATCTCTTCTTAATTCCTTCAAAAGATTAAAATCCACGCAGAACTTGAATTTTGATTAATTTAATTGATTTAAATTTTCAAAAAATCTTTAAAAATTCTTTTTCTCCAAAACTACTGGACCAATTTCAACCAAACTTTACAGAAATGTTCCTTGCATGAATCTCTTCTTAATTCCTCCAAAAAAATAAATTCTGTGTAAAACTTAAATTTTGATTAATGAAATTAGATTAATTTTTTGAAAAATCTTCTTTTCCAAAACTATTGGACCAATTTTAACCAAACTTCACATGAATCTTCCTTGCATGAATCTCCTTTAAATTCCTTAAAAAAAAATTCCGTGTAGAACTTAGATTTTAATAAATTTAATTAAATTGAATTTTCGAATAATTGTTTAACAATCTTCTTCTCCAAAACTACAGGACCAATTTCAACCAAACTTTACAGGAATCTTCCTTGCATGAATCTCTCCCAAATTCCTTCACGATCGGATGAAAAGCCTGGCCGCTGTGGGCTAGGCTTATTTTTCGCTATATGAAACAGTGTAATTTTAACAAAATTTTAAAAACATTTCTGCTCCTTAATTACTAATTTGATTTCATTCTGGCGTAGCATGAATCTTCTTTGGATAGACCTCTATTGTATTCCTTGAAGAAGTTTGTAGTCTAATTGTCTAAAAGCCAGTGGAGCGATACAGGGCCATCTTGGCCCTCTTGTTATGGAGTTATTGTCCTTTGTTGATTTTCATCTTAATTTTTTATGCACTGCTCTGCGAAGCTCTTGTTCATTTAGGGACGTCAAAACCAGGTCTTATTTGGGAATGGGTTAAACTTTTGCAGTCTGGTAATGCTTTAATTACATTTTCTGCCATTTCAGAAATCATGTGCAAGGATTATGTGGATGATGGATACACCACGGGTATTGGACAACTTGCTCACAAAAATTGAATTCCACTCGTACCAATAAATGTGACACAAAACTTGAGCCAAATCCAAGACACCCCAACTTGACATTGGAAGGTCTCAGAATTTTGAGTCACGTTGACACAGAAGATGTTTTGTGTATTTGTAAGTTCATTTACCATTTCGTTGTAACTATTTCGATCTTTTGTCATGCTGAATCATAATATTATATCGAAAGATTGTGGGCATATCGTTTTACCGTTGTCTGGCAGGCCGTATGTCCATCTGCCTGTGGGAAACTTAACATGACAACATTAGCCATTTCAGGGACTGGTGTTTCACAAAAAAATCTTGTTATAGCATATGCTTGTGGAAGTACATAAGGGACCATAATCAACTTTCACTGTAAGCTTAAAGATGCATTCGCACCCATTTTTAGCTCCACTGGCCAAAGGCCAGCGGGGCTTATGTCATGACCCTGTGTTTGTCGTCCATCCATCTGTCCGTCCGTATGTAAACTTTTTCTTCAAATTCTTCTTCTCCAAATTTCAACCAACTTTTACAGGATTCTTCCTTGCATGAATCTCTTCTTAATTCTTTAAAAAAGAAAAATCCGTTTAGAAATTGAATTTAAATAAAATCAATTAATTCAAATTTTTGAAAAATCTTTAAGAATCTTCTCTAAAAGTACTAGATCAATTTCAAGTTCAACCAACCTTTACATGAATCTTCCTTGCATGACTCTCTTTCAAATTCCTTAAAAAAATCCAAATTCAACTCTTAGAAAAACCTTGTATGCACTCTAGAGGTCACATTTTTCACATTTTGCCTGATCAATCTGAAATTTGGTCTGAATGAGAGTCTTGATCAAATCTGGTACAAGTTCAAATTTGGATCCACTGTGGTAAAAAACGTGGTCACAAGGTCAAATCTCAGAAAATCTGGTATGCTCTTTAGATGCCACTTTTTTTCCTGATCAATCTGAAATTTGGTCAGAATGATCGTCAAAAGGAAATCTGGGATGAGTTTAAAATTTGGTCTACTGGGGTCAATAACCAGGTAACGGGGTCAAATCTTGGAAAAACCTTGTATGAATTCTAGAGGCCCAATTCATGATGTAATTCTCTAATTGAAGCCACTGGATGGATACAGGCCATCTTGGGCCTCTTGTTCAATTATGTTTTCCGATTCCATTATCTTGTAGGTAGTCAAAAAGATTCACCATCAATGAGCAGTAATGTACTAATAGGTTAAGAATGCATAACTTTGTGACATTGATTTCAGACTGAAAACAATGGTAGAGATAATGATGAGGAAGTGAATACTTGAATGAGAAACATCTACATTGATGAGTTCATACGACCTTCGAGATGGCGAGTGGTACGGTGGGCCCAATGATGAAATATCCTGAGAATGACCAGGTTTTGTAGTTCTATAAGGCAGAGAGGGAGACTGAACTTGCAGGGGAAGACTGGGATTGTGAGCAGACTATGAATATCTATGAATATGAGGTAATGATGCTGATAGAAAAAGGGCCTAGCCTGAAAGACTGTACATGTAGTCTCTGTATCATTTAGATAAACCAAAAACATGTCATCTGCTCATTTTTAGCCCCACTGGCCGTCAGGCCAGCGGGTGACTGCCAGCGGGCTATTGTCATGGCGCTGTGTCCGTCTTGCGTCCATCCTTCAAGTCGTCAACCTTTTCTTTCAAAATCTTCTCAAAAACTACAGAATAGATTTCAACCAAATTTCACATGAATCATGAATGTTTAACTTTATCACATCTTGGTCATGTGAAAAGTGGGTCATGCTACATCTAAAACTAGGTCACTGGGTCAAATCTTGTATTTGCTCAATCATTGTGAAATTTGTTCAAAATGTTTATCTTGATAATCTCTACTTTATTCTGCATGTAGTTTGTCTCAAACTTCTTTCAGGTGAGCAATCTAAGGCCATCTTGGCACTATTGTTCTTTGTTTTTGCTCAAAGATCCATGAGTTTTGAAAAACTTAGATTGGACTTGGTCAAAACTTAGATTTGCTTTAATAAGAAATTCAGGCCTGTGGAGTGATTCAATCCCTCAGGGCTTTCTAGTTGATTAATCCTAATCTAATGATTGATTTTGTGATAATCAGCAATCCACTGTCAAACTAAAGACCTTTGGATGAGATTTTGAATTTATACAACCTTGTTTCAAATTTATCATACTTTAAATTGATTATAGTGTTCTTTAAAATTTCATATCAACTTAAAATTGTCGTCTGCAAGATCTTTGCAAATGGAACAGTCCCAAAATTTGCTGACTTGTAATGCATTACAGAATCCAGCAAATATTTTTATGTTCTATTTTCAGGAAAATGTAGTAAAATGGTGCCCTGGGGAAAACTGCTGAAGCGTTTTTAAGGAACATTCAAACTGTACCTTAATTGTGTCGGAGGGACATCTGATAAAAGAGTTATTGATAATTAAACAAAATTTTATCTGGTCGTCAATAACTTGTTTTAGCTCACCTGAGCACAGCGTGCTCAAAGGTGAGCGTTTGTGATCATTGAATGTCTGTTGTGTGCGTCAAAAATTACATTGTTTGCACTCTAGATGGCACAATAATGGCCCAATGTTCATGAAACCTTATCAAAATATTTGTCTGGTCATAAGGATGAACCCTATTGAAAATGGGAACATTCTCATTGATACTATTAGTAAAAAGGGGCATAAAAGACAAAATCCTTGTTAGCACTCTACATGCTACAGTTTTGGCCCAATGTTCCTGAAACTTGATTAGAATGTATGTCTAGTCACAAGAATGAACTCTTTTTAGTCCCCTACCGGTGTTCACACCGGAGGGGACTAAAGGTTTGCCCTCCGTCTGTCCTGTCTATTATTGATTACCATATTGAGTCAATGTGAAGCCGGTAGGGGACTTTATGTGTTGCATACAACACCAGATACTTGTTGAAAATGGGAATGTTCCGTTGGATATCATGGGAAAAGGTGCCTTAATGACAAAATTCTTGTTAGCACTCTGGAGGCCACAATTTTGTTCTAATGTTCATGAAACTTGAGATCAGAATGTTTGTCACAACCATGAAATCTGAGGAAAATAGAAATGTTCCATGGGATAGTATTGGAAAAGGGGCCTTAAAGACAAAATCCTTGTTAGCGCTTTAGAGACCATAACTTTTTTTCAATATTCGTGAAACTTAGTCAGATTGTTTGTCTTGTCACAAGGATGGAGCCTATTTAAAATAGGAATGTTCTTTTTGATATCACAGGAAAAGGTGCAATCATTTCTCACCTTGTGACATCTTAGTTCAGGTGAGCGATTAAGGACCATCATTGTCCTCTGTTTTATCATGGATTGTTTAAAAGAGCCATCGCAACCAACAAAGTCCATTTTTATGCCTCTGCTTTGAATCAGTTTTGTATTACCCTTTCCCAAACAAGACTTGGTTTTGACGAATATATTGTAAAAGGCTTGAGAAGGATTGGGACCAAAGAAGAAAATGTCGATTATCAGCCTTTTTCTCCTTTTGTTTCGATATTGTCTGGGCTTTATCACATATAATTCTGTTTTTAAGCACAAAATCCATGCATCCGTGACGCTAGCCGTCCAAACTTGGTAAACAGCTTTCAAATTGGACAACCCTTAATTTTTGCTGTTTGGGAAAGAGTTGATACATGTATGATTATTGAAGATTTTCAGCAGTTGTTGTGTCATGTGATTTTCAGCCATGCTGATTAACCCATTACCACACAGTGACTCCTTTTGACTCCTCACAAGATAACAGTGTTGGACAAGCAATTTCTTCATTTCCCACAAATGTTTTCTACCCAATATGACCAGAAAAATGTCGAATTTTATTCACTTGAAATTATCGTCTGCAACATCTTTGAATTCGGACAGGTCCAAATTTTGTCGTTTGGTAATGGGTTAAGACTAAAACTGGTGTGGTTCACCCTGTACATAAACAGTGTAGTTTTACATTTGTCGATTTATTATCTAGAATATTGGCCTTGAAAGCTTGTTGTATTGTAGTGTTTTAATGTTAAACCTGGGAAAAACCCATAACTACACAGGGATGCCTTTTGATGCCCAACAAGACAAAGCCTTTAGAAAATATCGTAGAAAATGAAGAAATTGCTTTTGACGAGCAGTATCTTCATTTCCTATAATGATTTTTCATATAAAGGCGTATCAGTTTAAAATTTATGTCACTTTAAAATTGCCGTCTGCCACACCTTAGAATTTAGCTGGAAGTTTCACTGTCTGGTAATGTGTAAATTACACCATGGCTACATGTACCAAAGTTGAACTTGACCTTTCCCCAATCAAGAACTGCTTTTGACGTCTGTAGTAGGAAAGGCTCAGAGAAACATTGAGACAAAAGAAGTAAAATGCTGATAACCAACATTTTCTTATTTTTTCTCAATATTTTTTCTGCTATTTTGTAAAAGATTTGTTGGTTTCAACACCAATATTGTCGTCTACAGCATTTTCCATGCCATTTATCGGTATTTGAAAGTTAGTTTTTCAATAATGTACACAAGTATTTAGTTATGAATTAGTCAACCTGTAATGTCGGCTTAATTGTTTCTGTCAAGCAAAAGGTTGTCATCAAGTCCATAAATCTAGCTAGTGGATTCAAGGATTTGCTGCATGTGGTAGATCTTAAAAACACTTGAGAAAAAGTTACCAACCAATTTTGGTTAATCATCAATCTATCATTAAAAATGATGCTTTGGAAATAATGAATGCCAACCAGTGAATATTTCGTTACAATTAAAGCTGTGTCGGATAAATTTTTAGAAAAAATAGGTGGAAATAAACATAATGCTGCTGCCATACCATGTGCTTTTTTCCTTGTAATTTTTCAAAGTAATTTTTAGCTCCACTGGCCAGAAGCCAGCGGGGCTTATGTCATGGCTCTGTGTCTGTCCGTCCACCCGTACGTGCGTATGTGCGTGAATCTGTGCATGCATCAACTTTTATTTAAAACGTCTTTTCCAAAACTACTGTACCAATTTCATCCAAACTTCACACAGGAATATTCTTTGCATGAACATTTTCCAAATGCTTTTAAAAATTAAATTCCGTGTAGAACTTGAATTTTAATTAGAGTAAATTGATTAAATGTTCAAAAAATCTTTAAATTCTTCTCCAAAACTATTGGACCAATTTTAACTAAACTTCACAGGAATCTTCATTGTACAAATCTCTTCCAAATTCCTTCAAAAATAATTTCTGTTTAGAATTGAAATTTTAAATAAATTGATTAAATTGAATTTTCGAAAAATCTTTAAAAATCTTCTTCTCCAAGACGCCTTATTGGAATTCATTGTAATTTAGCCTGAATGTTCAATGTACAGTTTCTCCACAGGATTCTTTGAAAAAAGAAGTCGCCGAATGAAAAACATGGCCACTGTGGGCTGGGCTATATTTTGCTTTATGAAATGGTGTAATTTTAAGAAAATTTTAAAAACATTACTCTTCCATAACCACTTATTGGATTTCATTGTCGTGAAGCAGGAATCTTCTTTGGATAGACCTCTATTGTATTCCTTGAAGGAATTCGTAGTCTAAAAGCCAGTGGAGCTATATAGGGCCATCATGGCTCTCTTGTCAAAAGGTTGGTCCAAACCGATAGATATTTAGTTACATACACTTTTGTTTTTCGAGCAATTTGAATTTGAAAATGAATAAAAAGAAAATAAAGATTCAAACATATTAACACGTCTTGTGCTTTTACACATTTTCCAGACAGTTTTTAAAACTGAGAGACTACTCACTATTAACTCTCCCGAATTACTGACTTATAAGACTAGTCCATGTTAATCACTGGTGGAGAACTCGGCGAAAGCGATGGACGTTTTTTCGCGAACAATGTATTCCGTCGGTGTTGTTATTAAATCACGTAACTACGGCTTTACCGAAGCCGTTGTTACGAGATTTTATAACAACACCGACATTTTGGCAATACAAAACGGTAAACCCGGTCTGTTTCTAGAACAAGTTCATTGTCATTAGTAAAAAAATCTATGAACTCGCATTTAAACGCAAAATATCTATACCTTGTTGTAGCGAAAAACGTCGCTAGTTCACCACCAGTGTTAATCGAAACCATAGAATTACAAAAAAAAGTTATGTCGGTAACGTCGCAATCTAATTGAAATATAGATCCTATTTTTCAGTAGGATCTAACGACGACCCGTTGAGGGTCATCTTCTGTGACCTTTCTTTGGACCAATCAGATTTTACTTTGGAAAAGTTGAAAGATTTTTCGCATGCTCACGGGCATGCGAACTACCGTGCACACTACACTTCCGTTTCTAACGATAACTAGTAGCCAGGGACGCCTCCTGTGTGGTGATTTCACGAAGACAAAGACCAAAGTCCGTTAATTTTGAGAGCAAATACATTGCATTTATGAAGCAGATAGTCTTCTGCTTGCCAGCAACAGTTCAACACGATCATCACGCCAACCCGAAACAAAGCGATGTTAACTTATAAACGTATAACGTCGGTGGGTAGTCAAAACCTCGTAACTCCAGCTTTTTCAAGCTGTAGTTACGAGGTTTTGATTCCCCATTCACGATAAACTATATATTGGCAACTTGAATCAATGTTGAACAGATTCCCAATTAGCTCAGTCGGTAGAGACTCCGACCCGTGAACATGATGAGCAGGGATCGACTCCCACCTTGGCTTCATAATTTTTTCTTACTATGTATTTTATATTTTTCAAACTTAAAGTTTCTAGAAATCACGGATATAAAAACATAATTGGTAATTGTATTTTTATTTCGTTTTTGCGATTTCTAGAATAATTTGGTATGGTAAAATGTAATAAAAATGATAAAAAAAATAGGGGGACAAAAAGATGAAATCGGCGCGAGGTTTGAACCTCTAACTGACGGTTTTCAAGTCGGCAGCTCTACCAACTGAGCTAATCTGACTACTGATACAATCGAATACCAATTGTCAATATATAGTTTATTTATATTCAAAATTACACACCGCTCTACTTCGGGTTAGCACAATGATCACACAAAACCTTCTTCTTATATTAGTACAGTGCCAAAAATATACCGAAACATATCCACTTCATTAATAAATGCCATATCTTTGCTCTCAAAACTAACGGACTTTGCTCTTTGCTCGGTGTCAAGCGCGTGTCTATCGACCGCAGCCACTTTGGTGTTGTTGTCGTCAGGGACAACAGACCTGCATTTGCAACGAGCATTTTGATTGTTTGGTGTAAAAATAGAAAAAATGGAAATTCCCAGGTCACAGAAGATGACCCCTAATGCGCGATCTTCAGATGTAACATTATGAAATTATGTTATCTGGATTCATTCAGATTGGTAACGTCGCAGACCATCAATTTGGGTTGCGAATCCAGGTTGGGTTGATGCCCTTTCTGGGATGGCATTTACCATCCATTCGAACTCTAATTCTTACACAATGCATCTGACGTACGTCTCATCCAATAAGGCATTTACGCGACTGTTAGAAAGCTGCTACTGAAGAAAAATAAAATTTATGTAGACAAAGATTGAATTTTAGTTTGATATAGCAGAGAAAATGATGGCCAAAGGCAGAAAATACTGATAATCAGCAATTTCGTGGGCGTTAAATCAAGGTCTTGTTCGGCAAGGCTTAAGCCGTGATATGGCATAACTTTGGCAGTGGAACAGCATTTGAGTGCAATAATCCCTACAGGGCATGACTAAAATTGTTACCACGTCCAACATCAACAACGTCTAAAAGATTTGAGACGTGATGTGGACGCGATATGAACGAAGAGTTGTATTTGACCGAGTCCAACTTTTCCACGGGAGCGGATTTGGTGCATTTGTAACGCACCGGACTTGTTACACAATGGTCGCGGGTTCGAATCCCACGCCTTTCCAGTCTTTCGGATTAGACTTTAAAGCATGGTCCCGTCTTCATATGACCTTAGAAATTAAGTGGGACGTTAAAACTCTTTTAGCCTTAGCCAATTTTTCCACGAAGACTAATGTAAAGGCATGATCATATGTGCACAAATCCGCACCCACATCACGGCCGGAACACGTCAAAAACAGTCTGTCGTACTGCGCATTTCTTGCATGTGACCAAGCCTTAAGGAACGGTCAAAATCAACTCCGCGTTCACATCGCTTCACTGCTACACACTGTCCGCTTTTTTCACTGTCTTGACGATATAGGCCGTGATGTGACAGTGCATAAGCCTTTCCCAAACAACAATATTTTATGACGGTCCAATTTAAAAGCTGCTGCAGATGACAAAAGGATGTAGATGAAGATTGAAATTGAGTATGATATAGCGGAGGAAGTGTCAGGGCAATGGCATAAAAAGCTGATATTCAGCATTTTCTTCCACTGTCTCAATATTTTCCTAAGCCTTTGCCATTTTAGACGTAAAATCAGTCTTTTTCCGGAAGGGAATAAGCCGTGATTTGGCAGTACTTAGGCAGTTGAACAGCAGTCAAACACAATTCGCAAATGCTGTAAAAGCCTTATCACATACACAATTCTGTGTTCAGAACTCGTCAAAATTGGTCTGCCGTACAGCATATACTGGACCTCAGAAATTACGCACCACTTTTTCTCGTTTTATATTTTTTCAACAAAATCTTTCATTTTGTTGGCACAGTATTATTTGGTATCCGCCGGACACTAGCCATGCACACAAAACACTCTTAAGCACAAAATCCATGCATCCGTGACGCTAGCCGTCCAAACTTGGTAAACAGGTTTTCTGCACGTGCCGCAGTATTTACATCGTGCACAAACCAGCATATCGGTGCATATGGTACATGCAGTCTATGAAAGAAAACACCCATATGTGTAATCGGTCGGAAGTTTTTGATGCTTTAAACAATGTCAAGACTTTCAACCTTGCTATTGGAATGCTGCATGCAGTGATGACGTCACGATCTATTGCACACATTATGGGATTTCATCACAAGACTTGGTTGGCTTAGAGAACGTTTCCAACAAAATGGGACAGTACTGTGCTGCCCGGAAAGGGGTGCGCCAATGGTTCCAACTGCAGCTCAAAATGTATGCTTGTTAAAGTGCGAAGCGATTAAGGAAAAGTGGAGTGTCATGCCAGTGACCAGAATCCAAATTGTGGTCAGTTCCATGCGCTGACGAAGCACAGACTGTATTATTCTGTAAAGGGGTCATACGTAGTTCTGGTTTTGTGACTTTTACTGTAGAGAGTAGTCACGTTTGCGCTCTCGTCACGCTTGATTGCCTTTATGTAGCCAAGCAATTTTTTTTTATCAGAAACGAATAAACTGATATCAGTTTGGGTAGTGGTTGTACAGTTTGAAAAAGTAACACAATAAAGAAAGATATGGTGAAAATGTAAGTGGTGTGTTATTTCTGAGGTTCAGTATATTTTTTTAACACAATTGCATGTGACCCGGCATTAAGGTTCGGTTGAATACCACTCTGCGTCCATATCGCATCACTGCTAATCACTGTCTTCTTTTTAGCTCACGTGAGCACAAAGTGCTTAAGGGTGAGCTATTGTAATCGCTAACTGTCCGCACGTCTGATTGTCTGTCCGTCCGTCCGTCTGACCACAATATGAAAAATCAAAGCGCTAAAAGCGCTGAAGGCCTTGAAGAATTTGAACACATGCAGATTATTGGTATGAGAAAGTTCAAATATTCTTTAACTTCAGCAATAATCAAAGCGCTGAAAGTGCTGAAGGCCTGGAAAGTGTACGAAAAATAACAAGAGTAATATTTTAATCTTCTATTTTTTTGAAGAAGTTTCGAACAAATTTGAACACATGCAGAGTTTTGGTATAAAACAAAAGTAAAATGAACAGAAATCATCTGTATGGTATGAAACAAAAGTAAAATGAACAGAAATCATCTGTACTGGATGGCCACTAGAATCATGGGGGCCAAATTATCAAGGATCAGGTAAGAAGGATTTCGATTGCAGATCTATCCATTTTATTTATTGATCAATTCCTGTCCAAATTGTGTTAACAATAAATCTGCGACCAAAAGCGGTCTTAAGACCGTAAATAATTTGGGCCCTGCCCCTGGTTAATAAACCATCGAAACACAATAGCATATTATCAGAACATTATATAAAAAATAAGTGCATGTCGTTCTTTAAACCCTTTATCATTCCATTACCAAACGGCAAAATTTTAGACTTGTCCAAATTCAAAGATGTTGCAGACGACAATTTCAAGTAATTACTAAATATAATTTCACATTTTTCACAATGTTTTTCAAACCCATTATCTTTAGGGGAGTCAAAAACAGTCATTATGTGGGAATGGGTTAATAAATCTGTTATTATTTTGCTGCTGAAGCTAGACGTTTTTGAAATTTCCCTTTATGGGCATTTTCTTTTGTTGAAAAAGACATGTTTTGGTTAAATTTCAATTATAACATGCAAGTCAAAACATATAAGAGAACATGAAATATCATGGAAACACAATAGCAAATTATCTTGACATTATATAAATGTATGCGAGCAAAACTAATTATATATACAAGAGGGCCATGATGGCCCTATATCGCTCACCTGAGTTTTCGATTCTACAGACAAGGTTTTCTATTTCAAGGTCCAATAAAAGGGCACATTTATAACTTAGAATGCGTGATCACAATCAGGCTTAAATTTTCTATAATGCGGTAGTAACTCTGAATTAAATAATCGAACCAAACAAAGCCAAGAACTGCATTTTTTAGCATTCAAGGGCAGACAATTCTTCACTTTCTGGTCCGATCAGGCCCATAATTGAATTCATTCGAGAACTTATAACCATAAATGTTTTGACCAAGTTTGGTGAAGATTGGATTATGTTTGTGGATGCCAGTGTGTAAACATCAAATTGTGGACAGAGTACGGACAGACAGACAGACAGACGGACGCTGGACAGAAAGCGACCACAATAGCTTACTTTGAGCACTTCGTGCTTAGGTGAGCTAATAAGAATATAATGGAAATCATGGATTGATATCAGAAGAATAAGCAGTATATAAAAGTACTGTGTTTATGTTTCTGACAATGTACAATTTATTTTTTTGCTCCTTTATAGAAATTACCAATATATCTTTGGTAATTTATCTCTAAAGTTAAGACTTGCCTGCTTTTATTGTTTGTTTGAAATGGAATAAATGCTCACCAAAACATTCTATCAATTTCCAATTCTTTCTTTAATTCTCTAGACAAAATTATACTAAATTTAGCAATACATACTACAGAAGGGCCAAGATGGCCCTGAATCCCTCACCCGAGACGGCTTTGAAAAAACAAATGCAAAATTACAAAGCTCTAAGGATCCTTAGAACCGACTCAATGTTCCCTGTTTTTTTTTTTTTTTTTTTTTTTTCTTCTTCTTCTTTTTTTTAATTTGATATGATTGGGTAAGAATTGGGTCCTCAAGAGCCGAAAGAAGTTTTTTCATAATATTTGTCTTAGTGACCCAGTTTTTACTTGACATGACCCACATTTTGACATGACCTTGATATCAATAAGATAAATGTTCTGAATGATTTTCCCAAAGATTGGGTGGGAAATCGGACTCTTAGAGCAAAAACAAGATTTGACATAGTCACCTAGTTTTTGGACCTGTCATGACTCGCTTTTTATCATAACCTAATAATCATCAAGATAAACATTCTGGGAAATCTTCACAATGGTTGAGCAGGAATTCTGACCTTCAGATCGAAAGGACGGATTTCATTATATTTGACCTAGTGACCTAGTCCTTGACTTGTCATGACCAAATTTTTATCATGACTTGAATCATCAAGATAAACATTCTGAAAAGATTAAACATTCATTGAGCCAATATTGTGATTCAAGAATTTTATCATATTTGACACAGTGACCTAGTTTTTATACGCCGCCGAAGGTGGCCGTATATTGGCGTCATCTTCTCCGTCTGTCCGTCCGTCCGTCCATCCGTCCGTACGTACGTCCATATTTCTTGTGAACGAAACTCCTCCTAAAGTTCTGGTCGGATCTTTACGAAACTTGGTCAATGTTATCACCTCAATTGGTAGATGTGCATGAAGGAAGGATTTTACGGTTCAATGATTTTTGCCTGAGTTATGCCCCTTTGATACTTTTTCTTGTGAGCGGCGTATATTGTGACCATAGCACTACTGTTTGTACCTGACATGACCTAATTTTTATATGGCCTAGATATTATCAAGATACATATTCTGGTCAATTTATACATTAATTGGACCAATATTGTGATTTGTAAATCAAACAAGAGTGCCATGGTCCCAAGCCTATTCTAATAGAGATGTCAAAACCAGGTCTTGTTTGGGAAAGGGTTAACCCATTCCCACATTACGACGCCTTTTGATGCCCTACAAGATAAAAGCATTGGGAAACATTGTGGGAAATTAAGAAGTTGCTTATGACAAGCAATTTCTTCATTTTCCACAATGTTTTTCACCCAGACAGACAAAATAATGTTGAATTTCATTCACTTGAAATTGTGGTCGGCAACATCTTTGAAATTGGACAAGCCTACAATTTTGGCCGTCTGGTAATGGATTAAAGTTTTCAGTTGAAATCGTATGGAATCATAGTACAGTTTTTACATTTGTTGCATGGTGACATGTACAATGTCATGGTGTATTTCATATTGACATTATGACAGGATTATAGGCTGGTTTTGACTTGACAAGTTTTTTATGATGAATTTTGTACATTAAGGGGGAATGCTCCAGTTTCCTAAATTTTTTCCCAATAATAGAATTTATTTATATTTTGTATATTGAAATTACATGTTATTACCAATTGAAAAATAAAATAAAAATGGAAGGTCAGCGATCTTGTTTGAATTTTATAGGCATTCGTATCACATACCCCTACAGCGAAAAAAATGCACATTTCTTGCACCTGTCCAATGTCACTAAAATGCTAATAAAATGTTGTATATTCATCGTTTAGTCCCGAAAACGGTTTTAAAGTAACGTCTTACATCTAACAAGAACAGAAAACCCAAAATATGTGCTATTATAAACGCGTAAATGTATAAAACAGCATGCTCACGTGTTCGGTTAGATCAACGAAGCTGGAGTGTTTTATGTCAAAATTTGCATATTTTTGGAAATATTTCAAGTTCTACATAATAGAATTTGATGAAACTCCCTCATTGTATTAAGCAACATGTCCTGGTAATAATTCAAAAAGAAAATGTATAGGTCAGCGCACTTATTAGTGAATTACAGCAATTTTCATCAACTACACATGAATAAAATGACGCAAAACAGTGGTAACTGCATACACACTTACGACTGTCTTGCTCAAAATAATCGATTTCCATCTTGAGGAAATCAGTTTCGCATAATAAAAACACTTTTACCAGTCGAAAATGGTAAATTGTAATGATGTATTATATAATTGGAAATATGGTAGCGAAACATATTGGTACGAAACATTTAATTTACTACAGTAATGACCGAGTGTTCCGAAAAACTGGAGCATTCCCCCTTAAGCACAGGTTTGACAAATCTAATATTTATACGTAACTTCAGTTTCATATCATTGAATTTAACTATTCAGACCTGTTAAATCTTTCCAAATCGACAATATTTTATACCAGTCCAATTTGAAAGACAAAAGACATGATATCGAAAGTAGAAAATGTTTATTTTATAGCCAAGGAAATATTGAGGCAAAATGATGAAGTGCTAGTCACCATCACATTCTTCTTTTGCCTCAATGTTTTCCCAAGCCTCTTCTAGTAGGTACGTCGAAACCCAGTCTTGTTTTGGCAATTGTAGGTCATTTCAATCACAAAAGTTACCTTAGCACTGGTGCTCATATTGTTCTCGTTGAATTCCGAGAACCTTGCAATGAACGAGTTTCTTTAAATATTAATTAGCATAGAAAGAGATTATTATATGCCGCAATACGTTGAGTGTTTTAAAAATGCATTTGGTTGAATGACAAATTGCCATACTCATATAAGCATTACAAAGCAAAACCCCAGTGCTTAGAGCTACAATGTATACATTTCCGTAATTGATCTTACGGGAAGATTTATCGTCTTCAGTCGATCTACGCGTATTAATATACAAACGCGGTATCAGGGACTTTTTCCAGGGGGGGGGGGGTCAACCCATACGCAGATCGAGACGGGGATAAAATGAATATTTTACGATTCTAAATGCATTTACTACTATCAACGTATGTATTTACTTCTTTTGTAATGTACATGGGTCCAAATTTACAAAATCTGCATAAAGTAGTATATATCTAATCCAGTTCCGATTTACTTTTCATCGCGCAAGAACACTATCTATCTGCGTTCAACGTTTTCACAAGATAGTGATTCAGCACGCCCTGAGAAAAATGGCATGCTAACTTTGGCCTTCTTCAAGGCCAATAATGAATAGATTGTGTTTGAATAGACATTTATAGAAAAGTCAAAAAAGAACATACATTACATCAAGAAAATTATGAAGGTTTTTCCTTTAGTAAAATTTTACAAACTGTAGTAACAATTGTTTTGCTCTAAGTCCTTTGATCGCTCTATTTTGTGGTTTCCTGATTTCTTTCATGTTGCACGAAAAGTACACAGAACCTGTGTGTGTTGCATACATATTATATATATGACCCAATAATAGTATATATATGACCCAATAATAGTATTTGATGACCCAATAGTAGTAGCCTATACCGGTACACATATATATATATATTATTTAGGACCCAATAAAAAGGTACATTTGTATATTCATGACCCTTTATCGTACCAATTTTTATTTAGTAAAAAACTAAAAATGGGAGCATTTCTGTATTATAGTCCCTCTTTTGTGCACCCCCTTTCCTTTTACATTCGATTTCGCATGTGGTTATTAAGGTTGACCATTCGTAATGACGTAACGTGTGGTCGTATCGAGTTTTGCAAATCACTGATGCTGCCAAGTTTTTGAAATTGCCTCAAAATTCCGATACTACGTTTCTCTCATAAAAACGTCAGACGGACCCTTTCATGAGAATTACACTCTGGAATATGCATATAAACGTGCAGGCCAGCGGGCTATTGTCATGGCGTTGTGTCCGTCGTGCGTCCGTGCGTCAGTCCGTAAACTTTTTCTTTAAAAATGGATGGATTTCAAACAAACTTCACAGGAATGATCATTGGGTGACTCTCTCTCTCTCAGATTCCTTCAAAGAATTTGGATTGAATCAGAATAACCTGAGTTATCTGCCCTTGAATGTCAAAAATAGCTGATTTTGACTTTATTTGTACTCTAAAATCTATAAATATTGATCAATCAAGACAAAACTTTGACAGAATATAATTATGTAATCATAATATCCTGCCTGTGTGTAATTTTCAGCTTGGTTTGAAATTTACATCATGAGTTATGTGTCCTTGAAATTGACAAAAATGCAATTTTCGGCTCTATTTTGACTTTGTTTTCACTCTAGCAACTACAAATATTGACCAATCAAGACAAACTTAGGACAGAATGTAGTTGACTATAAGATCTTGCCTTGGTATAATTTTCAGCTTGGTCTGAATTTTACACCATGAGTTATGTGCCCTTGAAATTGACAAAATTGCCATTTTCGGCTCTATTGTGACATTGTTTTCACTCTAGCAACTACAAATATTGATCAATCAGGCCAAAACTTGTATAGAATGTTGGTTATCATAAGATCTTGCCTTGGTTTAATTTTCAGCTTGATCTGAATTTTATATCATGAGTTATGTGCCCTTGAAATTGACAAAATTGCAATTTTTGGCTCTATTTTGACTTTGTTTTCACTCTAGCCACTACAAATATTGATCAAGACAAAACTAGGGCAGAATATTGGAGATTATTAGATCTTGCCTTGGTATAATTTTTAGCCTGATCTGAATTTATAACATGAGTTATGTGCCCTAGAAATTGACAAAACTGCCATTTTCGGCTTTATTTTCTCTATGACAACCATTAGTATTTACTAATCAATACAGAACTTTCACAGAATCTTACTGACCGTACATCCTATTTGCTTGTAATTTTCAGCTTGGTCATGCATTTGCTTGTTTGCGCAGCCTAAACCTTTGGAATTGCATTCAACAAGACAAACAGTCAGGCCTGTGGAGCGCTTCCAGACCGCCAGGGCTGTCTAGTTACATAAACGTATCAAATAACGCGTTAACGTCGAACGTCCGTGTGTGTGTAATTAAAGACACTAAGTCGGACCCATACAAGAGATATTTCATGTAAATGTCTCCAATCTAAACTAAAAAATAACAAATTCAAATAAATAAAGTAAATAAATACCGCACAATTACTTTTCTCGTTACTATATGTTGTTTTGTCGTGCATATGACGGGGTGTTGTACTGAACTGTTGTTCCACTTCCTGAGCACTTTTTCATCATGGCTTAAAGGGGCTCATGCTAGATATTTAAGGTTTGAGAAAAAGATCTGGCCGTCAGAATTTGCGTCATTGAATGGTGCACTGCATTATTAGAGATCAAAAGGAAAATAATTTTAGCTAATTTTACCAATCAAGGTCCAGTTTTATCAATGTTTTCCAAGTGTTACTTTAATTAAATACTAAGTTTGGTAGTACTAAATTAACTGCATTCGAATTTCGGACAGAAATAATTACTCAGATTGGCCAATCCGTACTACAGCTCTTGATTTCTTTTACCTGATAGTATGTTCAATGACCTAACATGACTGTAAAAAGTAAAAGTTGACAGTGAAAAACAGTGGAGCGATGTGGACGCAGAGTTGTATCTGGTTACATACAAATCAGCATCCAAAAAATATGTTGTACTTTTGATGTTTTTCCGGTCGTGATGTTGTATTTAACCGGACCTTGTCACATACAACTGTGTTAAAATACCAATGTTTACGTGTTCCAGACACAGAGTTTCACTTAAACACAAAAGAAACTGTGCACTTTGTAGGCTACTTTTAGACTTTCTCAGAAATTCCGGATAGAATTTTGTCGACAGACGCAAAATGGACACACCGCCATAGCAGTAGCTCACTGGTCGTCACCCGTTGGCCAGAAGCTAAAAATTGGGATTTTTTCCTAATTAATTTTGTTGTTACTATTTTTTTGTGTCAGACACAAACTACAATGTCTTGTTATCTTTAGGTAGTCTGTACAACCGTCAATATTTATATTTATGTACATTCATTCAATGCAGCTTAACTACACTCAGGGACACTTTAAAGCAACACTAACATTTTTCCTAATAATCAAAACAAGAGATTCTCAGGACAGTCAAGCGCTACTATCAAGTGCTGAATAGTAAAAAAAACCCGAAGAGGGTAAAATTACTTTTAACAAATGTCAGAGTAACGGATCGTTGTTTAGAGGCTGATATTATGGTCACAAAAGCATGTGCAAAATAGATAGGAAGTGCCGTTATATAAGAAAATATCACAGATATACGAGGGGTGATCCAAAAGTTCGTAAAATGGACCAATTACTTCCATATTACTAGCTTAGACACTGTATAAATTAGTAATATCATAGTTTAAGATCTATAGACTCTATCAAAATGAAAAGATTTACCAAACAAAATTTAGTGCCCGTAAACTGTGTTACCATAGTAACGCAGGTACGCCTAGGCGGGGGAGCACAAAAAGATAATACATTGTCGTTAATTTAATCGAATTTTCTTTAATTTCAGCTAGAATATTCTTACGCAAATTATTATCACACTAGTATGACATCCTTACGTCAAATTTGATATGTTGTTGTAGAAGTTGCTACATAAACACTACATTTTCTATAAGATAGAACAAACCAAGGGAAATGCGACATGACGTCAGAACTTAATTAGAATATCGGTCAGGCATAAAATTCTGCCTCGATCTTAGTCATTTACCAACGCAGACGTTTAAAATATTAAAGAAAACGAGTAAAAGGTGCTGTAGAGAAATTGTGTGTAAGTTACACTCGAGATTCGAACTGTAATAGTGGATAATGGATGCAGAGATAGTCTTGCTATCAGCCACAACCTGATTAACGACGTCAGAAATGGGATAAACAGGCATAGGCTTCGATTTGATAAAAGGCCCATCTTAAAACAGCCACATTGAAAATTGTTCAACATTCCGATTCAAAAAAGTGTGAGACCGATTTCAGCACAAGTATAGTTTAGGCAGGGAATAGTATGAGAGTAAATAGGGCCTTTAAAAGTAAGGGTTCATAATCATGTGAAGATGACGTCGTATTTGACGTTCTTGCTCCCCCGCCTCGCGCATGGTCTTTGTCTAAAATTCATCACTGTTCAAAAACTGTTACATGTACACAATTAAAAATTTTCATGTTTTTTGTAAAGATGTCACAGTTAATGACTGTATAACTTTTGTTTTGATAGTCAACACTCCTGAAATTTTATTAACCCATTTTACGAACTTTTGGATCACCCCTCGTATATGGAAGTTGCACATAAGTCCATAGAGTTATGTGCCTTAAGTCCTGATGGCATGCAAGTAGGTTTCCAAAATATATACCAGTATATACATGATACACATGTATCACACTTAATCTCACCAACTTATTGGGTCTCTACTCTGAAACCCATTTATTGGGCCCAACCATAAACAGCCGTATTATGGACATGTACATGGGTTCAACTTTCTTACTACTGTCTTGATAGAACATGTATACCAATATAAATGAGTCTTTACAGTTTTGTGTCATATTGTTAACATGTCCTTTATTCTCTTTAAATAAATACCCTGATTTTAATTAAGATTGTGAAAGTCAAATTTTGCAACGAAAGACCAGGTAAAATTGCGTCTCTAAGAATTCAAGATGGCAGGAAAAAGTGTTTTCTTACAAAGTAACAAGCACAATGTATTGTCTTTTGTTTTTCAATTTTTTTAGAATGATATATAAAACATATATTATCTAAAAACATATTGCTGTGCTTATATCAGCAGCTTCATGTATTCACTAGTTACATACTACGTCTTAAATAAGCCCGAAAAATGCGCTTGTTTCCTGTCAATGTGTTTGATAGTCCGTAAATATTGTCCCGAACCTGTTGAATATGCAATGAGTAATTGTGATGCGGAATAATCTCTCTCAGATATAGATTGGCACGAGAAGCATGTGCAGAATACAAAGTCACAATTCTTATGGAAACTATCGACTCAGCTTGACAGTGGATTATTGTGGCATGTATGGATTCTTCCGTGTCACAATCACTGGTGGTGAACTCGTCCAAAGCGAGGGACGTTTTTCGCTACAACAAGGTACAGATATTTTGCGTTTAAATGCGAGTTTAAAGATCTGATTGGATAGTTTTTCTAATGACAATGAATTTGTTCTAAAAATAGACCGGGATTACCGAAGCCGTAGTTACGATATTCTATAACAACACCGACGGAATACTATGATCGCGAAAAAACGTCCAACGCTTTGGCCGAGTTCACCACCAGTGACAATTACTCATTGGATATTCGTCGGGCTCAGGTCAATATTTACAGACTATACATAAATAGAAGGTTTACTGTATAATAATCAGTATTATCTTCTTTTTCCTCAAAACACATTTCGCCTATTTTCCAAAGTTTCGGATGATATCTGTAAAAAAATATCAAGGTATGTTTACATAATTGTGCTAAATCAGTTTGGATGGGATGAAATAAAACGATGTCATCTTTTTTCTATTTGTACAGAAAGGGTTAAAATCTACATGTATATATGCCTCCTAAAGAGACAATCAACTCAGAATTATCCATTCGAAATAATTTACTATTTACTTCAGAACACAACATAAGCCTCTCTTACAACCCGTCGTGCGTCTTTTTAAATCGCACGTTTTAAAACTCTGCAAAATCGCACGATTTATAAAGACGCACGACAGGTTGTAAGAGCGCCTCAAAATATTGTGCGGTCAATTTTCTTTGCTGCGTGCAGTCTGTGTCGTGGTTGCGTCCACCAAAATCGTACGTTGCACGTGCGTGCATCGCACGACTAAACGTACGTTTTAGACGCAGACCGCACGCAGACCGCACGCAGGAGCACGTACGACCGGTTGTTAGAGGGGCTGTAAGCTGTAGTGACGCCGTGTTGAGCGTGACCGACGATAGTTTCTGCATGTTAGTACTTTTTTTATCGTATTAAGTTTAAACCAGCCTATTTGGCGGGCGGGGATGGGGGGGGGGGGGCTCAGTAGATATGTCTTTAAAATAAGAACGAACGTTCTATCTTTTTTTTAGTCTGTGGTCCAAACTTACAAGTATATTGGTGAAATAAGTTATTTATGAATTTCGTTTGAGAATATAGTAGCCACGCTGCCTGTCCGTCCGTCCTTCCGTGCGTCCGTCCGTCCACAACCAGATATCAGCAACCCTTGAACCAAATTCAATGAAACTTCACATGTGAACTCCCTGGGATAACCCTTAGGGACCCTTTTCTCTGTTTCTTAATTTGAGGCTGTGTCATGGAAAAGGGGGAATGAGTGTAAAAATCAGTTTTCTCTAATTTCTCTTTCATCTAATGTGCAGAATTTAATGAAATTTTGTACTTATGTGATGAATATGATGTTCTAGACCATATTATATTCTATAAATAATGTGTGTACAAACAATCTGTCATGAGAAAAGGGGGCTTATTTTATGATAGTTTTTATTTTGTGACAAACACTTATTCGGGGAGCATAATCCGTCTATGACGGCTCTTTTTTCCACTTGTAACCTGAACGACATATATTTCATATTTGGCCTGAGATTAAAAGAGTACAACAACATAAATGTGGGTTCTTACTGACAAATTTGCCGTATGAATTTCAGAAATTCCTCAATATTTCTGTAAATACTTGGCCTATTTGAATTCGGTTTGAAAGAGAGAAGGTGGGAAAATGCCTTTTATAACAAAGATTAAACCAGTCTTTCTTAAATACATCTAAATGTTAAAGTATCCTTATTTTGAAGAGAATCTTTTAATTAATTATCGAAATGAAGAAAACAGATATAGTAATCAAATCTTTAATACAGGGATTGGCTGAAATTCAAATTCAAAATATTGTTATCTTTGTAAACTCAATTATAATGGCAATATTTAGCAAATATTAGCCCAGTGTGAGTCATCATTTAACTACGATTAATGGATTATGTATATACTTTTATTGGTCATGTATATTCTAATATTGGGCCAATATTTTATACAACATTATTGGGTCATGTATATTCTACTATTGGGTCAATCATTTATACAACATTATTGGGTCATGTATATATTATATTATTGGGTCGATATTTTATACAACATTATTGGGTCAAAGCCCCAAGTATTTATTGGGCCTGACCCAACAAGTTGGTGTACCATGGTTAACCCTCTTCTCCTTTGATTTTCACATATATATTCGTATACGTGTTCTATCAAGACAGTAAGAAGAAAATTGAACCCACGTACATATTCATAATACGGCTATTTCTGGTTGGGCCCAATAAGTTGGTTTTAGAGTAGAGTCCCAATAAGTTGGTGAGTTTAAGTATATATATATATATATATATATATATATATATATATATATATATATATATATATATATATATATATATATATATATATATATATATATATATATATATATATATATATATATATATATATATATATATATATATATATATATATATATATATATATATATATATATATATATATATATATATATATATATATATATATATATATATATTATTCTATATTTTATTATTACCTTTCAATTTTAAAGAGACATCTCATAGATATTGTCTCCTCCATTGTATTTTTATTCTCATTTGAACGAGCATTATTTTATTATGAAAACTCTAAAAATTTCAGGCCAAAGTATTGCGCCCTTTACGAGGAACGTATAACATTACCCGATTACTGCACAGTGACGCCTTTTGACTCCCTCAAAAGTAAAGGTTTCGGAAAACATTGTGGAAAATGAAGAAATTGCTTGTGATAATCAATTTCTTCATTTCCCACAATGTTTTCTAAACAAAAGCAACAAAAAATGTAAAATTCTATGCACTTGAAGTTGTCATCTGCAACATCTTTGAATTTGGAATGGTCCAAAATTTTGTCGTTTGATAAAGGGTTAAAGAAAATGAAATGGGAACGGGAGGTCTCTTTAACTATTAAAGCACAGAGAAAACAGATTATAAAATATTACTTCAGACTTCCGACGAACATTCAAACAGAATTTTCTTGTATATCTGGTTTCATTTGGCACAGCAATGACCTTTTTGCAAAACAGGTTCATGTTTTGCAAACAGCCAAACATTCAACATATAGACTTGTACCAAAGCATAGTACGATAAACTGACACGATTTAAAAACGCAAAAGACATTTTCACTAACCATTCCTTTCCTGCAGCCTCAAAAAGCACCATATTTGGGGACATTCCTGAGTTAATGTATACCTTTCACACCCCACCGATTTTGTTGCGTCTTCTGTAAACTACGCGGACATCTTAACCTCTATCCCAAAATGCTTAGTATGTGTCTCGTGCATTCAGACAACCTCTAAAATCTCTAAGATTTTTTGTGTGCAAACTGCCTAATTGATTTACTCATCGAAAACACTCAACAACTACGGATAATTTTCGTATGTAAAATGCGGCGGCTTATTTTGGCACAAAGGAACCGAGTTTTGGGGCTCTTGGTCGGCGATGCTTTGCAAATGGAGGTTTAATGTAGCCGACTGTTTACCGTTTTGTATTGACAAACTGTCGGTGTTGTTATAGAATCTCGTAACTACGGCTTCGATAAAGCCGTAGTTACGATATTTTATAACAAAACCGACGGAATACATTGATCGCGAAAAAACGTCCCTCGCTTTGGCCGAGTTCCCCACCAGTGTTACTTAAAATTGAAGTAAGACAAATTTTGATAACCGCGTGTTCTCTAATATAACCCTGACCTCTATTATTACCATATCTTATTCGGTTATCCCTCTCCCACATAATGACGTATGAGATAAAGGTTTGTGAAATTATGGTGGAAAATGAGGGAATTGATTGTGGCAATCAAATGTCTTAATATCTTACAATGTTCTGTACCCTGAAAGAACAAGACTTTAAAACAATTGAAATTTGAAATTGTCTTTTGCATCATCTTTGAATTTGGACAAGTCTAAAATTTTGCCGCCTTGTATTGAGTTATATACCGCAATCACACCACTCGACGACCGTAGATATTGGATTTTAGTAGCTCGTAGTTATCTCCCTTCAACCTTTTCCCAAACAACAATTTCTTAGACAAGTCAAAATTCATAATTGTTGCAGGAGACAAAAATATTGCTGAAAAAATAGATAAGAAGAAAATGTCTGTTAAGGGTCAAGTTTCGGTCATTCTTATCAACATCCTTCAGTTTATACAGTTTTGTTAATTTTATTACCATTTATAAATGAGCCAGGATCTGGAAAAAAGTCCCTTATAGTATTTGAGAACAACATGGTTCCAGGTCAGCCTACGTATACACGCAGTCTGACCAGGAACCATGTTGTTCTCCAATAGCTTTCTCTTGGTCTGTAGCAACCATTTAAGAGTAACATGGATACTTGCTAGACTACATCGATCGAGGCACAGATTGATCTTGAAACATGACTGTCTCAAATGATATAATGGACATTTTTCCAGATCCTGCCTCAAATGTTATTATTGTAAGTGCATAGTATTTCCTGCATCCGTACCTTTCTTTTGCGTGTTTCTATTGAGTAGATCTATATACAGAAATGGTGTGATATAAACTTTACTATGAAAAAATTCTTAATTTTGGATAATCTTGATGAAAATAGATATCGCATTTGTGCGTATTTTTTATTCGTACTGGAACCTAAATATTGAGTCCTTCATTCTTTCCTCAATAATCTTGTCGAATCGTTCAGCTTGAGCGACAGTAAAGTGGTTCTTCCAATCTCCTATTTCCCCTTTACGTATCATGATATATTCGTTATCCTCGAGTAACAGAGACTTGTGAACAACTCCTGGAGAAACCTTCTTTTTCATGTTCTTCACAGAACACTCATCTGCTATTGCTTCAAGTTCTTCGTTAGTCTTATTCACACCAATATGTTTTGCAATTCCTTTAAGTGTCTCCACAGGTTTCTTCTTGAGGTCTTCATAGTAGAAATACTGAATATCATATGTGTCACTCGTTAGAGCTTCTTGCCACTTATCAAAGAATGTAAAAATGTCCCCGAAAAACACTTCCCCGTTTATGAATGCTTCAAGATGTTCTTCCCATGTCTTTGCGTAGTCCAGTATCCCTTCTCTTGTGAAATGATGGTACGAAGCAACTACCACGTCTTTAGGATTGCGTAATATCAGCACCATCTTCCCACGCTTTTCCACGTGATCTCTTGGCATTCTCTCTGGCCACATGTGACTAAATAGTACTCTCGGACTTTTCATCGATGTGAATATTTCAGGCTTGTTAAGATCAATGCAAGAGGGTCGGGCCAGCACGTACTCATCTGCATGTTTACGGAGTAAACACCGAATAAGTGTCTCTGTCCAATTACTGCCAGATTTCGGATATGCATTAATCAAGACGTCTCCTTCCCGATATTCCATTTCTTTGACGATCCTTACGTTATCCCCTGCGTTTGGAGCAAAGTACCACGGCATTTTAACTTCTTCGAAACGGCTTAAGTACATGTTTGTTTGTTTGTTTGTCCTGTTTCCTATTATACTATAGTATTGTTTCTATGGATGTTGCCCTGCAAAAGAACAAAAATGGTTTCGTTTGGAGGACAAAAAATCAAGACCGTGCCCTAAATTTACCAATCGCTAGCAACATTCACTTCAGAAGGATTTGTTCACACGAGTTTATCAATCTAGACCAAGCTCAAAGAAAATGACCCCAGAAAATGTAGTTGACTTTAGTTTCAGAACGTTTACTGATTCAAAAGATTGAAGGAAGAGACTACAATTATGATGACGAAGTTATGGGGCGCACAAGACTCATACAGTCTTTTGATCGGTCTGTCGATATTTGTTTATGTACAGTGCCTACCGGTCTATTGTTTTGTTTATGGTACACCTCGAAGACGACAAAACGTCAGATGAATGTTTATTTGTAGCTGTAACAAATGTTTATGTACCAAATTCTACAAAGTTACTTAATATGTAAAAAATCGTACCTCTATGGCATATACCTGAATAACATAATTCATATGGTTACCACATGTCAAGAAGATAGCTGTTATTAAACAGCACGTACAAGTTACAATGGATGTACGATAACTACATAACCCGTTTTCTTCTTACCAAAAATCCCTCCATATTGTATGACCGACTTTTTACAGCTCGGCAACACACATCTCCACGTCCTTACAACCTTCAATAAATATGCTTCACGGGTCGCCTTTTATCGAAATGCATGTTAATTGATGAAGCAGTGGTCTCGATTGGTTACTAACCCAATATATTCGACCAAGAATCACGTGACACATCAATTTAAGAAAATCTTCAACAGTTCTTTTATTACGTGACTGATTTGAAAATGTTTTTTGTAGAAAATGTAAAAAACGTCAGAAGTTTACTGGATTTAGCCAATCTTTCAAGCATCAGCCGATAAAAAGGTTTTTGACGACCAACCTTTACTTGATCGTCAATAACTTTTTATAAACTGATTCTAAAAGACGTACAACGTGCACCAAAGTCCTGACGATTTTCTATATCATGTTCTTCAAACCGAATTTAAATTGGTCAGGTATTAATAGAATTATTGAGGATTTTCTTAAACTACTGCCTCCCGCGTTTTTCCACCGCGTTGTATGTCATAGTTTGACTGTAGTTTGATTGATAAGAGGGGTACTTCCTAAACGGTTGGTTTTATCTTGTAGGCCTACATGGTAGGCCGCGCAGACTGACTATGGTTGTAACGTTTTACGTTCCCCTGAAGGTCCATTCTAACATTGGGGATTGTACACCAGGGGGTGGATAGCAACTACGGCCAAATTAGCCGAGCTTCAAATAACAAATTGTGCAGTAACTTTTTTATTTCTGCATCAATGTTCAAGCGGGTTTTTTTTCGTGTATATGTGCCCCGATTTACTGAGCTCTTTCCCCTGATGTATTACTTATTTGTAGAATCATTTTACTTTTTTTCTAAAAGATTATCCTACTGATGAAAAGGGAAAGAAAGAGAAAAAACGACAAGAAGCTCAAATTGTCTTTCTAGTCGGTTAATCAATCGTTAAGGAAAAGTACAAAATATTCAAATAAGTCATACTTCTGGGAAATTAGCTCAATTATGCGGAGTACATGCAACAACCCACTTGAATATTGACTAAGAAATAAATGAGAAAGTTATTGCACAATTTATTGTAAACCTGAAGCGGGGCTAATTTTGTCGTAGTTGTTATCCATCCCATGATGCACAAGCCCCATCGCAATTATAGCGTTATGAGTCACATGTTTTCAGAACGATTTAAATTCGATGATAGCCATGTATGGCAAATTCAAAATGATGAGGATTTTTGTTGTAACTTTGCAAAGAATTGCAGTATAAGCCTATGAATTGATTGACATTATTTCCTTCAGCTAAGAATATGTCGCTATCTACCCTGAAAGTAATCATTGATTTGGAAGAAAACAGCGATATGGTTGACATTTTGGGAAAAAAATAGAAAACTTCGGATGCATTTACATGGTTTATATGTATTTCTTTTCTTTGTCGACAAATTTTTCCTACAATAATTGTCACAACAAAGACATTCTATTGATAATCGTAATCCATCTATAAATGCAAGCCATTCAAGCTGTTGCCAGTACTTGGTCCGATGTTGAATAGAAAGCATGTGTTTATCAATTGATGAAAGTACGCGGCACGCCAGATGGGTACTTGAGTGTCATTGTTTGATTTATACAAATTGTACCCACTTGATATAATCAAAACACAGCATATTGAAGTTATATTCATTCTATTTTGCAATGTTTTTAAATGTTATATTTACTATGACTTTAGAATCAAATAAGGACAGATAAGGTAGTTAAAAAATGACACCACTGTCATTAAATATGGCTATATGACAAATTGTTTTAACCATCTCTAAAATGGACTGTTATTAAATTTAAAAAAAAATGCACAGAGACGAAAATGGATTCAAGTTAAAAAGAATTGTCTACAATTTAGCAGAGAAAATATTGAAGAAATTTCATAATCAGCATGCCCTAGCTTCTTTTGCTTACCTTTTTCCGGAACTATCTCTACAATGATTAAACGAGTGTTAGTAAGAATGAAACAATTTTATTTCAATAACATAACATAACATAAATTTTATTCCGTATTTCAGGCCTCCGGCCCATTATACAAAGTATGATACAAAAACATGTAAGAGTGACATATAATACAAAACAGTGTAAATATCTTGGCATAGCACTGAAACAGAAAATGCAATAGTATATTAAACCATATAATATTCAAATGCAACATATTGATTTACAAAATTCAGGCTAAATAAATGTTCGATTCTGAAATTAAACAATAATTATGTCCTTATATTTTCTAACTGATTTCGATTCAGTATTTATTTTGAGTTTGCGGTGTAAAGTTTCTATTAAAAATAAACTACATAACTTTATTCAGAAAACTGCAGCAGAATGGCATCTTCTGGTCAGTCAAAACAACGCTTTTCAAGTTTGTTTAATGGTCAGCATTAGACGGTCACCACTTCATTTGTCACCATCTGCCCATTCGATACATTGTCGGTATCTATATGAATGGACACCATGAATTGCATCAGCTTTTCTGAGCGAATAAAGTGTCATGTCATCCACAGGGACAATGTGTTCAGACCCATATAGGATGCCACGTATATGTATGCGTGTAACGAGTAATTGATCTGTGATTTAACATCATTTCTAAGTAGCTGTATTTGCATCGTACATATTATCGGTTGCATTTATTTGACACACAACTTGTACTTATTGTAAAGGACTCAATCATGCAAGGCTTACAATGGATAACGAATATACTCATTTCAACATACTTAATCAGTTATAAGGTAAGCTTTTCGATGAAGTAGCACCATTTGCGATAGATCGGTTAAATTTGTATTTCAATTATCTAAGTTACTCCCAAAATTGTATAAAAAATAACGTAAAACAAACAACGACGTCAATTATTAACATTTTGATAGACAATGTGTATCTGCTATAAAACTTGATTTATTCAATAGTTGCATATGCTATAGTTATTTACAAATGGAAGGCTAACTTCACATAAAACTTCAAAAATGGTCGGAAAAAAGCAACCTCTCTCTATTTATGGTCAACCTAAATACAGTAATAGATGGTGCATTTGGTGTTTTTACGAATAAGTATTTGTTATTTAGAATCTGATGAAGTAAATCGAGAGCTTATTATGCATGAAAGATTATAATGAACGTCATCAATATGAACATGTAACATACAACGGACATCATTATTTTGAATAATTTCATAGCCAAAGCTACTTATTTATTACAGGAGATTGCAGGCGACCCCGATGTTATAGCCGCAGTGATAGACACCGATAATGTAGCCGCCGATTTCATACATATTGTTGACCCGCCGAGTAAAATTGTAAACAAACATCACGTGACTCTGGAATATAAATGTTCACGTGACACAATAATTGGATTTGAAATTTTGACAGTTTCTGAAAATGATTCTAAGAAAGTGAAAGTTTTCAAGAAAAGGTGGTTGTGCCCTGAAAACGTTAGTGATTTAAATATTCGGAAGAGGAAAATTAAATTACGCTTGCCATTACCTTTAGCGTATAATTACAACGTGTTCAATTCTCACGTAATGGTGGCGTCAGGAACTAAATTACGTGCTTGGATTATAGACAATGATTGGTGGAAACACTGTAAGAGACAGGATAATTGTTATTCGAGAGCTAGTGTGAAAGTGTCCTACGATTCCATAATACCACCTCCCTACTCAAGACCATTCTACAAACGACTCTGTCGGAAATGGTCATGGGATATTGTTACAATAGCAACTGCTAAACAAATACCATGCTGTCCAGTTGAACAAGGTAATATTATTTAACGGTTTTGTATGACGTTAAATGAATATATGTCCCTTTTCTCCAAAATCATCGAAAACACAGCTTGTCTTATGCTGTAGTTATGTCGTTTCGGATAAAAAATAGGATTGTATTGTCACTGGATTGGATGGTCAAAACCTGTGTGTGAAAGAAAGCTACTATGAACGAATTACCTTAAATATACGGAACATACACTCCATTAATTGGGATTTCTTACCAAATACCCCTGAACGCTATTTTAATAGGCATCCGTAGACAACCGTCAGACACTTTCATCAAAACGTTGCTTATCAAGAAAGCGGTAGGGAAAACAATTACGTTAGAGTTTAAATAGTAAATCTTTTCTGTTTCTACATGGCACAATTAATATTTTGTAGGGATATGATCTGTTGAAATAAAACGGTGTTCATTAGTGCGCTCTGGGATATTTTATAACAATAACTGTCAAGAATAATCCTAGGCGCTCTTCATCTTCCTTACATTTTCAGAGATTATACAAGCCATCGAATATCCCGTTGTGCTAGGTGGGTTGATGTATGGTGTTTATAGACAGTTTAAACCTTATGTTAATCCAGTGTTGGAGCAGTATCGAAAAGATCAATTTTTAAAACCAAGGTAGGTATCTTCTTATTCAAGATGTCAAAATTATGTCGCAGAGTATGTATTAGCAATACTTTTCAATTCATTTTTCGACTAGTCAATGCAAGGTTTGTTAGTGCATTTTAATATGCATGCATGTCCGTTTATTGATTCTTCTTTTTTTTTAAATGGCAGCCGATTAAACTTGGACTATAATCCTTCATTATTTCAGTAAGAGAATGCTTTTACTTAAGATCCAAGAAGAGTAAATACAACTGTCGCGACATATGAAAAAAACCCAAAGCACTATTTTCCGTTAAGGTAAAGTGTCCGTAACGTAATCATTTGTATGCAAAACTGGTGAGAATTACATTCTCTTTTGTTGCAATATGTTACAGATTTACAGTCGCTGTATGGCTTTATGTCCTGGAATTTTGTCCTGGCCCTGATCATCCCGCCAAAACTTGTGGCATCATGTACCATTTCAACTGGAAAGCAGAAATTAAAACAGCCATGATCATGTTCAAACCAGAAGGTATAGAACTACATTACGACCTATCATTTGAACCATCTCATTCAGAGATATCGGCGGTAGCATGAATGTTATGCATGTATTTTTCGACGGATATGTATCATAATAATTCATAAATTTAGAAATTGTGTCTAATAAATAGATCTACATGCCAATTTTAGAACATATCCGCATAGACTGTCCCAGAAACGTCGATCCAACGGAAGACAATGTTTTTTATCAAACATCATTGAACACCTTCCGTGTGATTTTGTAGTGTTACATTTATCTGCAAGGATGCTAAAAATAACCCTCTAATGAGCATAACTCTATGAAACAAAGCTTATTGCCTTATTTTGAGAAGAATTCTCTCTGTCTATTTAGTAGCGTCATGCAGTGCGTGTTTAACACCAATCGCACATCAAAATAAGTGTATCGACGAAAATAACATATCTCGTATTTGCAATCATCATGTACTCATTTCAGGTGACGTGCATATCCAGGTACAACATACAGATCAGAGCTATTCTGCTGGAAGGACACATAGACCATTGCCTCTGAAGAAATGGGTCCGTCTGGTGGTCAATTACAATGTTAACGAGGTATGGATTAAACTCATGATTTTAAAGATGGCTGTTTCATAGCGTGGTCAATTTTCTTGAGTGATTCAGACCAAAATAAAACTACTCTTATGTGATTTTTAATTTTAAAATAACGGCATTTCCAAGCCAAGCATCGCTTGGTACAAAGTTAGTTCATCTTCAAAAGTAAAACGTCCATCAATTGCTACATGATATTGAATTTCAGAGTATTCTCTGTAACAAATTCTAAAACCAACGATGTTATGTATAATTAGTTAGAATGTCATGAACTCGCATAAGTAGCTTTTAATTTTTCAATCCATTACCCTACAATACATTTCAAGAGTGGTCCAAATTCAATAGAATTGTTGATATAGACAATAACTTTAAGTTGACAATTTCTTGGTAGAAAACATTGACAATGTGAAAAATGAAGAAATTGCTTTCTTCAAGCACTTTTTTTCATTTTCCACAATATGTTTCGAAAATCGTATTATTGTAGTTGATTTGCTAATATCGTTGTCTTTACGTCAAAATGTCATTGTGTGAATTGTTTAAATGTAAATTACGAAAAGACGTGAGCTACAAATATCATCATATTGGCTAATCTTTAGACGTGCTTTATGCATATCTTCCAGTGGACAGTTGTAGTAAACCATGATAGATACGGAAAGAATACGACAGAATCGTCCTTTGTGTGAGTATATACGCTCGTAACTTTAGATGCAATGCAATGTGGCAGCAGTGACGAAAAATGTCTTTATATGAAACACCAGCGGAGTACACACAATAAGCGTTACGCTATCAAAGACCTTATTTAGAAAAGATATATTTTTGGTCAAACTACAATATCACCATTATCCATCCTGCACTGAGTCTAGCTCTCAAAATTCTGATTCAAAACATGGTGCTTATAAGACATTGTTTTGACCGACTGATCCTCCTTTTCCATAATCTAGGGGCGTCAAAACACACGTTATTTTAGAGATGAATAACTTATGCAGATTTTCGTTTTTCCATTTTCTGCAGACATCCAGGACCTACTATTTTCATGGATGACACAGAAGGATTATTTACTTTCGGGGGTGGTGAAAATTTCAACAGTTTTAGAGGGTACATCGGCCAGGCTACCTATTTTAGGAACAGAATTGTTCATCATTCACAGGCAAGATTATACCTTAATTTAAATGTACTTTTCGTAAAATAACTTGCAAAAAACTTATATCTTCCCTTTTCAACAAGAACCTTAACCACTGCTTAAAAAGCTTCAGCTACGAGGTCTTTGTTGAAAAACAGTAATACAGCGTAAAATGTGCTATAAAGAACTTGCTTTTCCTTAAATATTACAGATTTGGCATTACACAAGAATTTCCGACATAGATGTCTCAAAGATTATGTACGCCCACTGTTTTGCTGTGACATTGTCTTTAAAAGAAGTATTAGGGTTTTACCCCTTTCACAAAAAGCAAAGGTTAGAAATGTTCCAATGCGAAAACTGCTGTCAAAGACAAAATGGGTGTTGGAAAAGATAGAACTTGAGTATACATTGTATTTATAATATGGCACAGAAAAAACGAGTTTGAGGAGGAAAAAGAAAATGCTGGTTGTCAGAATGCTTGTCTTTCATCTCAATGTTTTCTCAAGGCTTTTATCTCAGGATCGTCAAAAGACGTCGTTGGTTTGGAAGATGATTAATTTGTGTGATGAAGAAAGCTTGAAATAACTTGTACTTTTTTTATTAAATATACTGTAGTTTATTCAATGTTACAGGTACCCTATCCAAGCGAGTTTCATCCGATGTTTGAGCTCGATTTGTTACGCCGTGAACAAAGATGTGAGCGCTACATGAACTGGGTTGATCAAAGAATAGAACTACACAAAGTGTTGTTGCAGTATAAGATTGAATCAAGTGAGTGTACAGTGCATCATTTTGAGAACCAATTTACCCAAAGATGTTTAAAAACAGATAGCTTAGACGAACAATAAATGATGCAGTCTGTCGTCGTGTTAACGTTTTCGGCTATGGAGCCTCTGCACGCCTTACCACTTCCAGGTTGTGGTTGATTTATAAAGATCTCATCATGAATACATTTATCACTGAAATTGGTATAGGCCATATGTAGATCTAATATGAATATTTCAATTTTTTTAGAAAGGACATTTAATTGTACAAAGCATTACATATTTTCGTATATACTTATTTACATACTTATTTAAATGATATTTGATTACTTTTATATATATGACATTTTCGGGATCATACATACAAATACTTATTTCTAATTCATTATCATTTTCTTTGAAAAGACACTTGCAGGAATCCATTCTACGAACTTACAACACGCCGAGGCATTATTGCTCAAGAGGGAACATGTCGATTGAAGGCAAAGAAACAACGTCGAAACTGGGCCGTGGCAGACCGGCTTGTGAAACAACAAGTTTACAAAAACCAACAGATAGATGTCAGAAGCATGTCTGACCAATTGTATGAAAATGCTTCAAATGTTATTGTAAGTGAAAGTTCTTTGCTTATCCGAGGAAGATGGTAATTGTTAAGACCCATTGACATATATAACTCTGCGTCCACATCCATTAAAAGAGAAATAAATTTTGTGGTGTGGACGTAATGTAGACGCGAAGTTGTATGTGACTGGGTCTTAAAGCTTTTTGTTTAAAAGAAATAATCAAGATTTATTTGTCGAAAATCCCCACTTTGTTAATATAGTTTTCGCATTTTGTTTCTAATCTTTCTACGTAACATTCATTTAAAACTTACATTTAGACTCATTTGTACAATTCTTTTTGATGTCCTCATCAGATGTGCTGGATAGAGTTAAGTTTGCGTAATGTGCTGTTATTATTTTACTATTACTGGGCATTTAGCCATATGAGCAAGACTCGTTCTTTTCAAACAATGGATCTAATGAGTTTGGAAATACAAAATAACCGTTACAAATAAATGTTCGTCACATGTATGCGACAACCCCCTCAGTTCTAATTATATAGCTATATAGTTTGATTACATTTCACAGGAGGCAGACGTGTCGGATATCCCGAAAGCAGTTTCTATACTCAAACAAGCGGCCTGTTATGGGAACACGGACGCTATGTATATGTTGTCTGTAATCTTGAACAATGGACTGTTTGTGAAGGCGGACGAAATACAGGTATTGTTTTAGTTGGGACAGGAATTGATATAAACAAACTAATCAACGAAACGTCAATATGGAAGTCGAAAACTTTAAATATAAGTTTAGATTAAGCAAGAAAGAATCATGATTAATTAAACATGAAAAATTTAGTTTACCTTAAAAATTTTAGAAACTTCTACAAAATTTCGTTTATTGAAAACCAGACCATTGTATCTCGCATTTTTTCAAAAAAATATTTTTTGCTTTATTTGGTGAATAATGCTTAGATCCATATCCTCTCGAAATTTCAGCCCTCTATCTTAAATACCTTTTAAGATATTGAACAAAGATCAAACCGCGTATCTAAGATTGATCACAAGTTCTAGAAAAAGAAGAATATACTTTCAGATACGTTTATTAGTCCCCCACCGGTTACCGGTTGGGGGACTATAGGTTTGCTCGATTCCGTCTGTCCGTCCGTCCGTCCGTCTGTCCGTCTGTCCGTCACACTTTTGTCCGGGCTATATCTTCTAAACCATATGTGCTAACAACTTCAAACTTGGTACACTTATAGATCTCATTGAGGAGAAGTGTCATGTTAAGGAACCGTTACTCTGCCACGCCCACTTTTTGAGTTATTGCCCTTTGTTGTTTTTACCTTTACATTCTTGTCCAGAATGTATCTCCTAAACTATGTGTGCTAGCAACTTCAAACTTTGTACACTTATAGATCTCATTGAGAAGAAGTGTCATGTTCAAGAACCATAACTCTGCCACGCCCACTTTTTGAGTTATTGCCCTTTGTTGTTTTTACCCTCACATTCTTGTCCGAAATGTATCTCCTAAACTATGTGTGCTAGCAACTTCAAACTTTGTACACGTATAGATCTCATTGAGAAAAAGTGTCATGTTCAATAACCATAACTCTGCCACGCCCACTTTTTGAGTTATTGCCCTTTGTTGTTTTTAGCCTTACATTCTTGTCCGGATCATATCTCCTAAACTATAAGTGCTAGCAACTTCAAACTTTGTACACTTATAGATCTTATTGAGGAGATGTGTCATTTACAGGAATCGTTACTCTGCCACGCTCACTTTTTGAGTTATTGCCCTTTGTTGTTTTACCCTTACATTCTTGTCCGGAACATATCTCCTAAAACATGTGTGCTAGCTGTCCGTCACACTTTTGTCCGGGCTATATCTTCTAAACCATATGTGCTAACAACTTCAAACTTGGTACACTTATAGATCTCATTGAGGAGAAGTGTCATGTTCAGAAACCGTTACTCTGCCACGCCCATTTTTTGAGTTATTGCCCTTTGTTGTTTTTACCCTTATATTCTTGTCCGGAACGTATCTCCTAAACTATGTGTGCTAGCAACTTCAAACCTTGTACACTTATAGATCTCATTTAGGAGAAGTGCCATGTTCAAGAACCATAACTCTGCCACGCCCACTTTTTGAGTTATTGCCCTTTGTTGTTTTTACCCTCACATTCTTGTCCGGAATGTATCTCCTAAACTATGTGTGCTAGCAACTTCAAACTTTGTACACGTATAGATCTCATTGAGGAGAAGTGTCATGTTTAAGAACCATAACTCTGCCACGCCCACTTTTTGAGTTATTGCCCTTTGTTGTTTTTACCCTTACATTCTTGTCCGTATCATATCTCCTAAACTATAAGTGCTAGCAACTTCAAACTTTGTACACTTATAGATCTTATTGAGGACAAATGTCATGTTTAAGAACTGTTATTCTGCCACACCCACTTTTTGAGTTATTGCCCTTTGTTGTTTTTACCCTTGCATTTTTGTCAGGAATATATCTCCTGAATCATAAGTGCTAGCAACTTCAACCTTTGTACACTGATAGATCTTGTCGAGGACAAGTGTCATGTACAAGAACTGTTACTCTGCCATGTCCACTTTTTGAGTTATTGCCCTTTGTTGTTTTTAGTCTTACATTCTTGTCCGGATCATATCTCCTAAACTTAAAGTGCTAGCAACTTCAAACTTTGTACACTTATAGATCTCATTGAGGACAAGTGTCATGTACAAGAACTGTTACTCTGCCACACCCACTTTTTGAGTTATTGCCCTTTGTTGTTTTTACCCTTGCATTTTTGTCAGGAATATATCTTCTAAACCCTAAGTGCTAGCAACTTCAAACTTGCTACACTTATAGATATCATTGAGGACAAGTGTCATGTACAAGAACTGTCACTCTGCCATGTCCACTTTTTGAGTTATTGCCCTTTGTTGTTTCTATCCTTACATTTTTGTCCCGAAATTATCTCCTAAACCATAAGCCCTAGCAACTTCAAACTTTGTACACTGGTAGATCTCATTGAGAAGAAGTGTAATGCACAAGAACTGTTACTCTACCACATCCACTTTTTTAGTTATTGTCCGTTGTTGTTTTTTATCCTTACATTTTTGTCCGGACCATATCTCCTGAGCCATCAGTGCTAGCAACTTCAAACTTTGTACACTTATAGATCTCATTGAGGACAAGTGGCATGTACAAGAATCATTCTTCTCCGCCCACTTTTGGAGTTATTACCCTTGGTTATTTTTACCCTTATATTTTTGTTTGGGACATTTTGTCCAAAACCTAATGTGCTAGCAACTTCAAATTTTGTATACAGTTATAGATCTAGTAAGTAGGAGATATATTATAAGAAAGGATTTTTTGTTATCCGGTGGGGGACTCCTGTATTGCATCGCAATCCGACATGCACTTGTTTTTTTTCAGTTTAAGCAACAAATTGTTCTGCCAAATGATGGCAACTGTGAATACAGCATTGTGGCTTTTACGAATTACTGATTTTTTTCAAGGAAACGTCCAGCCAGATTGTATCATATAGTGATACACTGTTATGGTTTTCACATGTCAAGCATTTATTCCCCGTCTTTGCCATGCATGAACATTGTATCTAGCGATAATTTATGTTTGTTAGAGTTTTAATCTTAAATGGTCCAGACTATACTATATCATTTAGCTATAAGTGACTTTGGCTTTTTCATATACTGTGACTGAAACTAGATTTTCTCCAAACCAATCAATTGTATCTGTAAATACTATGCTTTTCATTCGGAATATATCACCGCGGACAGCTAATTTGTGTTGATAACAATGTATCAGAGCACTGATGTAGCATGACATCAATTTATTTTCATGACCTTTTCCATGAAATGACAGCTGCATTTTAAACTAAAATTACCGACACAGGGTCATTGCATGTAAAAAATTTATGAAATTTTTTCAACAACGAGTAAAAGTACATTTAACAGTCTTTTAGTGAACAGTTATGCGATAGTTAAAACATAACTATGCAGACAAAGGAATTTGGTATACATTTTCCAAGAGAGAATCCATAATTTTTAAAGGTAAATCTAATGCACAATACACATTTTATTTATATGATAATTACATGTAGCAAAGTATTTTTACTTCTTTTGGGGGATGCTTGTAAGGGACCATATAAATCTCACAACTATATCCGTAACATTCTTATTTGATATATTACAAGATTGTAATAATTTCATGTACTAAAGCAGTTTGTTTCATTTCTTTTGAAAATCGCTAATCAGAAGATATAATAGTTTCAACAAAACTTGTATAATGAGAAGCTATTTCATCCTTGAGGCAGAACCAACCCTTTCACTGTCTAACAATGATGCTCAGAGTATAAACAAAGACAAAATAGATATCGATGGAAAGAGGAATGTGCGACTTGAGCATGACTTGGTTACAGCAATTCTTGGAAAGGAAGATGATATAAAATACATTAAAGAAATTGAATCAAAATCGACAGAATATTTGGAAAATATGTGTGGCTTTCATAATACTTTAGAGAAAAATGAAGAAATGGATACATATTGAAAAACAATTGCCAATGAGGGAATGGATACTGTGCTTTGTGATGTTGTTTTAGAGACTGAAAATATAAACGATATAGTTGATGTTGATATCCCTGAACAAAATGGAAATAAAACTGTTTCTAAGGAAACTTCTCTGAAAGGAGATTCCGTAGTGAAAAGAAGGATAACGTGACTGTTATTTCAGACGACTTACATACTATCAAAAATGTGCCTCACAGTACAAAACGTTCAAAAAGGAAAGCACAGAAATAGTCAATGAAGGGTTGGGCTCAAGTTCTGATGTTGATGATGATGATTACATACCTCTTTTTGCTCTTGTTATCCGATATACTGAACTAATTTACGGATCTAGTTCCGAGGATTAAACATATGTCCCAAATTGAGCTTAATAGATCTGACTCATAATACTTTTCTGATCTGCCTGACAGTGCAAAAAAGCAGAAGGAAAAAGATTATGCAATGTGAAAGATGTGGACTGATTCCGTGTCTAAAGTGATATCAAAATCACCGGATATTTCATGTGATCAGCATGCCACTACGTCAACTCTGACTGATCATGATACCGCCAGAGATGAGCAAGAAATTGCTAGGCAAAAACAGATAAGTTACCATGTAATGAGGAAATTATCAGACACACTCTGATAACGGAAAATAAATGCCGACTAGATAATATTTGGTATAAAGAATGGTTATCTTAACCTAACAAAACCAGTGATCTTAAACTTACTGAAGTAAGGAATCACACCAATTCTGTTGAGTTACACTACACAAGAAAGTCCATAAGCAGGCAGTATCTTGCAGCAAATCTAAATATCAAGAGGATATATGAAGAATATGTATCCCAATGTCAACGAAAACAGACTGAAAAAGTTAAGGAACCTATTTTCAGAGGAGTCTTTAATGAAGAATACAATCTGTCCTTTCATGTACCAAAAACAAATCAGTGTAATGTTTGCAACAGATAAAACTATCGAAAAATCAGATGAAACTCTTGACGAAGCAACAAAAGAAGAGTATACCATTCACCAAAAAGAAAGCTTGTCACCCGATAATAAAACATAACGATAACATACTGGCAAGGGAAAATCCAAAAGTACACACATGAACATTCGATCTACAGTCGGTTCTTTACACTCCATGTTCATTGGTAAGTGCAGGCCCGTAGGAAGCAATTTCATATGGGGGGGGGGGGGCTAAAGCCCTTGTCCTGAATATTGGTGGGGTGCTAATTTGGATTTTCCCAAAATTTGGCATTTTTGGCCAACTTTGGGGGGGGGGGCTTAGCCATCCAGCTAGAACGCTAAAAAAGGCTCCAAGAGCCAGACATGGAAGGACGCTGACATTGACTAAGGAATGCGTTAGATGGTTTTATATCGAATATAGATACTATACTTTATTTCTGTGTTGGGTGATTATATAGGCCTATTTTGTGTACCAGATGATGCTAAATGTAGATACTCTATTGTGACTCATTTTCTTTCTACCTTTTACCTAGTTTAGAAATACCATATGAATGTATAGATATATAAGAGTGGGTGGCAATACAAAGGTTAGTCTTGCATTTTGTTTTACTCAAAACCAGAGTATCTTACAGCTATATGCAATGTTTTTCCTATTTTATATTTTACAACTTTGATCCATTTCATGAAAACCATACCCTAGTACAGCAAGATATTCTGGTTCAATATTTGTTTGAAAATATCAATAACATCCACAAGCCATAACCGTGTATCTCAATATGCGATAGTCTTACTGTCTTGAAATGTAACAAATTGTATAGTCTGGCAGATATTCCCCAGTTTTTACCTGAACCTTGCAGTTGAGTATAAAGTTTTTTTCTTTGATGATTCCTGGAGTAGACATCCTACTTTTAAAGATTCCAGCGGGTGCCATCGTGTCACCCTTTAGCATTTTGAGAAATTCAAGATGGCCGCCAAGATGGCGGAAATTACTTAAATAATCAATGTAAGGGATGTAAATTCATATAAGAACTGATATATTTTAGGTAAAATATCTGTAAAACACTAACTGTTGCTCTAGGAATGAAAAACAATAAAGGTAAGACATATTTCTACCATGTCAGTTGACATTTTTGTGTAATTTACGTTACATTATGGGACAATTGCTCCAAATATTCACTTATCCACTATTATTTGAACATAAGTCAGTCAAAACAACAGCGCATGGTCTTGTCATTAATTGATTCGCTTTATTTTTTGTTGAAAGCCAAAAATGGGTTGTATGAATGTATTTCAGTAGATAATTTTGTGTAACTTACGTTACATTATGGCATAATTGGCTTCATATATTCACTAGAATACTACCATTTGACCATAAGTCTTTTAAACACAACGACAAATGGTTTGTCTATCAATATTTTACAAGACACTTTTTTCAACAGCAAATCTAAGGTTTTTTACATGTATTATGTAATTTACGTTACCTTGATATTAGCACATTACCTTCTTTTATTTACTTATCTACTATAATGTGACCACAAATCTGCCACGAATCATTAAAACACAGCAGTGAATAGTTGGCTTATCTTTTGTTTCACTAGAAGATTATGTCAAGGGCAAAACAGCAGATTGTATAAATATATTATGTAGCTTACGTTACCTTAATCACATGTACTGTTACATGTACTTGTTGTAGCCACTGATGCACACACATTATGTTTTATACAGAGCAGAGTAGTGAACTAAGTGCACACAATTGTAGGTCACAGCGATCTGGGTTTGGTACAATGATACACGACAAAGCTTTGGGTCATGGCGCATCTACTAAACAAAGTTGGCGTCCCTTACATTAAACAGTACATGAGCTATTGAGCGGAAGAAAATTTCTAACTAAGAGCAACAAAAGTGAAAAGTAGGTGAAAGCAGCCTACTTTTGGTATGGGACACACATCTTTGTAGGTCAAATTATGTACGAGATATAGAGCGGAACAGAAGCGGACGGACCCGGCAACCTTACGCCTCGCCAATTGACCAAACGCCGGCTGTCAATCAAAACCATCGATAAACCCACGGACGATTAGAAAAATGCCACACACCCACTATTTGTCTTAAATTTTTCGTTGGGCTGAACGATCTATCAATTGTCAATTAAGCCTTTACGTTTAACCCACCGTACATTTCAAACGTTTGCTTTCCATATATTGTATTTCTGGTTACCTACAGTATTCAGTGTAACACAGCACACCTCCTCGGCATGTGCTTTGTAACATCCCATTCTAGCCTTAGCACAACTGGATTTAGTAGAAAAACTAGGTTCATCTCTTCCACACTGACATTTTATCATTTTGAAGAGCTAGACCTTCAACTGCGAGGTCAATCAGTAATACTAGTAGGCTACTTAAGCTGTATTGTCACGTTGCATGCAGTACTTAGTTGGTAGCATGTCAAAAGCTAGTACCATTCTCTCCAGATACAAGCATTTTGATACAATGATAAAAGGAATCAAGCACAAAATTGGAAATTCACTCTTGCACAAGATCAACTAGACGTAGGATCAATGGATCAAGTGCTAGTACAACTGATTGTCCCCAAGCCGAGTGTGTAGCTCTAGCTCCTGGAATGACAAAATGGCAGTGATGAAGTGATGGACCATATTCTTCAACTAGATGTAGTTGTGCTATGCTAGAAAGGGGGGTGTATTGCTTAGTAAATGCCAAAGAGGAGTGTTATGTAACAATGAAAGCATAAAAACATAGAAATACAAATGCACAATGGAATCTACTGTTTTATATAGAACATGCATGCAAGTTTTGGCCACTTAGCAATGTACCACGGGTATTATACAAGACTTTGACGGAGAAAAAATATATTTCATCTTTTAACTGGCTTGGTTTTGTTCATTGTGGTTTAACGCCATTTTCAACTGCTATGGTCATATCCCGACGATTGTAGTACCTAACCATTGACTCCTGTCGTTTCTCATACCCGTAGTATCACAACATCCTAACCAAGCCTCCAGATGCTTGCCCACATAAGGTTAACGATAACAAACCATTGGTGGGAGACATTTTTTTCTGAAAGGATATTTGCCGCGACCGGGGATCGAACCATGGACTTATGGAACAATGTAGAGAAGCACCTTACATATTATACACATCATTTACAACAAATGTTTATTTTGATCAGCTATTAGGAATTGATATCTAATCTTGCGGAATTATTTAGTGTCTTTAAGTCGTCATGAAAAAATTCTGATGTATTATCGTATACTCTTTGACAGGCAATCGGGAAGCCTGCGAACATTTCTGTTCCACTACATATCTCCTGCACTATTTTACTTAGAGAGACCAAATTTAATATAAGATGCACCATGACCAACAGAAGCATTATGTACCAAAACGATGTAACTGTGACCTACCATTCACTTTGAGTCTAATTTACTTAGTTCAAGGTTCCCTTTTGTTTCATATCTCAAGTACTATTTGATCTAGAGATACCAAATTTAATGTGCAAATGTACAATGACTAAAAGCTATGTCAAGTACCAAAATCAGGATAGAGTCAGTGGCGGATCCGGTGGGGGGAGGTCGGGGTCTCAGACGACCCCCCTCGGTAGCCTGATTATTTCATTTTCATTCAGAAATTCAGTCTAAATTGTGTAATTATATGAAAACTAACCCCCTTTTTGTACATTCGAACCCCCTTACAGAAATCCTGGATCCGCCGCTGGCCGATAGAGTGACCTACTTTTTGGGCTTAACTTTGAAAAACCTTTCCATTCCATTTCTCGTGCCGTTTGGCCTAGAGAAACAGAATGTAGTATATGGACGAGTCATGATTCGGGCAAAGTTTGTCATGCACCAAAAGTATGTCACTATGCACTTCTTTTTATGCTAGTCAAGCGATTTTCATTTGCCAATACTAGTCATTGTGCCTTAATTGGATACGTTTAATTCACTATTCTTTTGTGTCTAGAACATGATGGGTTTGTGAATCACAGACTACAGGTGTGTCTTGTTTAAATTACTGTTAACTTTATTCTAGCCAACTATAACCAGCTGTTGGTGGTATTCTGTTCAATTTATGATAATCATTTTTTATAAATATGTAACAGTACACGAAATAAAGGTGACGTAAATTACATGATTTATTTATACAACTTTTGTTTTGCTCTTACCAAAAGCCTCAAGTAAAAAAGTTGGTAGTCAAAATATTTACTAATGTTTTTCACGACTTACGGCTAAATATAAGTAGATTAATGAGTAAATGACGCTTATATGATAATATCAAAGTAACGTAAACTACATAATACATTTATACAACCTGCGGTTTTGCTATTACAAAAAGCTTTAAAGGGAATGAATTGATAACCAGGCCATACACTGTCGTGTCTAAATGACATTTGGTCAAATAATAGAAGATAAGTGAATGAATGAAGCTAATAAGCTAATATCAAGGTAACGTAAACTACATAGTACATTTATACAGCTCTTATCTTGCTCTCACCAAAAGATTCAAGTGAATGAATTGATGACAAAACCACTCACTGCTGTGCTTGAATGACTTATGTCCAAATAATAGGGGATAAGTGAATAAATGGAGCAATTATCCCATAATGTAACGTAAATTACACAAAAATGTCAACTGAAATGGTAGAAATATGTCTTATCTTTATTGTTTTTCATTCCTAGACCAACAGTTAGTGTATTTTAGATATTTTACCTAAAATGTATCAGGTTTCATATGAATTTACATCCCTTACATTGACTATTTAAGTAATTTCCGCCACCTTGGCGGCCATCTTGAATTTCTCAAAATGCTAAAGGGTGACACGATGGCACCGGTTGGAATCTTTAACAGTAGGATGTCTACTCCAGGAATCATCAAAGAAAAAACTTTATACTCCACTGCAAGGTATAAGTGGATATCTGCCGGACTAGTATGTTTGCACCAAAAGCAGAATCTCTTCTCTCGAGAAGAGATGTTTTAGCTATTGGGAAAAAGCAAATTTTATAGCTGTATTTCATTCTAAAGGCAAAACTGACTAAATCTCCATTTGTGTAATGTACAATGATAAAAATATATTACTGCTTTAGAATTATATCAGATCTATCCATAGTGGAATATTACCTTGAAATACCGTTTATCAAAAATTTACGAACGTTTTTCCCTTCTACTGAAAAATTTGAAAATAATGAGATACGAGGGTCTGGTTTTAAACGGACGAAATGTTGAATAAACTGTAACAATAAGCACATAAAAATGTATCTGCGTGACGATCCTTGCAAAGTAAAATACTTGGTATTTTTTCAAGTTCACAAAGAATGCTTATAAATGCAGATTCAATATAATATTCCAAATCCTACAAAAAGCATGTCGATGGTGTAAATGCAAAACCTCGTATGTCGATTCTTGCGATTTCCAAAGTACAAACTTGTGTGCCCAGTTTAGACAATTCTCGCAGGTTTTGAGATATTTTTACTGATCAGTATTAATGACACATTATTTGTGAACAATGTGTCAAAATTTCAAGTAAATTAGTTCAGTTTGGGAAAAGTCATTACATTTTTCCCTCCCCTTTGAAATTTTCCAAAAACGAGATACGAGGTTTTGCATTTACAACGACGATGTATAAATAATAAGCCTCCTTTAACTCCAGAGTCAAGCGTATCTAATGCTAGCAGCACTGGAAAGTCATCGGCTATCCGAGCTTGCGCTCGCACATAAACACAGATATGGTATTGATGGTGTTACCTTGGACTTTGAACAATCCTTCAGTAAGTGTGATCTGTTACAACCACAACAACAGATTAGAGGGGGTGAAGACATTCTAAATGTTAATTCAATTCCAATCTCTATGTTGTGGGTGCTCATTTGAATCGTATCGATGAGACTTTCCACATGAGTACCCACAACATAGAGTTTGGTGAGCAATATAAGAAATATTGCATTTTGAAAAGCCATAACCCGCACCCCTCTTATCTGTTGCTCTGACAGCCCGTTTTGAAACAAAAGCCCGCTTTGAAACAAATTATTTTAAAACGGGTTGCGATGCCAAGAACTTTATATCAATTCTCTGACAACCCGAGTTAAAATAAAAGCCAGTTTTGAAACATTTTTTTTTTTTCAAAACGGGTTGCGATGTCAAGAACCTTATTTCAATTCACTGACAACCCAATTTGAAACAATAGCCCGTTTTGAAACAAATTATTTCAAAACGGGTTGCGATTCCAAGAACTTTAATTCGCTGACTACCCGATTTGAAGGTATGTCTTAGCCGAAATGCAAACTCCGTTAGTTGAGCATCTTAACAAAACATTGCCGAAGTGGGGTCTTTACATATGCAGATGTCCTGGGTTAATCTTGCTGGACTATACATACATATATGCTACAAGCGTTAATAGGGAACGATTTTGTGGAGTAAAACATGGTAACGTAATTTCGGACAAACAAATTTATTTGTAAGAGTTGTTATAAAATCTCGTAACAACGTCTTGATTCAAGCCGTAGTTACGAGATTATATAACAACACCGAATCATAACGGTAAACCCATTCTATTATTCTCAGCACAAAATTCATCGCTATTATCAGGTTTGTTATTGTCTCATCGGCCCAAGGGAGATCACACGCAGTTCACGTATTTTCAGATCTTGATGCATACCAAATAGTCACCAATTAGCGCTTTCAAAAACGACAAAAAAACAAAAAGTTCCAATTGGGAAGCCGTTACAGACGACAATACATGTACGGCTATATATAAAGATATACCACAGAATATTATGTGGAAGCACATGAAGAATATCCTAATTTGTTAGAGAAAATGTTAAACTACACTTTCGTAGTTTGTTGGCGTCAAATGCATTTAAAATCCTCTATATTGGAACACATTGGAACAAACGTGTATTAATTTACATTGAAACGCTGACACATTCATGAAGTGCTACAGTATTTTTCGTTATATTCACCAAATAAGAACATGTACAATTTAGACATAAGCAATGAAAGAAAACAATGTGAAATGACGTCGCGCACGATATTGGGGAACTAAATGTAACGTCAAACTATCGAACGTCATTATTCTAATAATTGCGTAACGTTGCAGTTTTTACGTAGACGTTTGTGTTGTGCTTTTAATGCTTACCCTCTGTACAAACTAATGTGATTTAAAAAGACAATTCCATATTTCAAGAAAGTCTCCACTATTTCTTATTCTGCACTTCTTAAGCTTTAACTCCACTTTGATTCGTTTTATTTTCGTCTTAAAATGCACCGAATAGATACTTTAAAGGTTACGCCAATTAAAAAAAGCTTACGTTTATAGAAATTATGTCCACACGAACAAATTTGAATATCTTTATTGCGTTTCATTATTTTGCGTTGAAATTTTGATATAACAAACAAGAAAAAAATAATATTTCCACATTGAAATTAAATCGTTTTATGAATAAGGGAACCGGCATTTTTTAAACTCTAAAGGGTAAAAAAGTAGAGTTTTCAACGATCTGAAACAATTTCTGTCCACACGCATTTTATATCATTAATGCTGCGTTTATTATGTTAACTATTTTTATTGTATGTATTACAGAAATGGAGAAAAATAATATTTCTTATATCAAGTTTTGTTTCATTTCAGTCATCAATTTACAAAATATCAAACAAAATTGTCATTTTTTCTGCGACGTAATTCTAATTGTTACACTGCGATTTTTGGTGAACAAACTGGGCTTATTTGCGTAACCGACATCGAAATTTGATTTCCGTTTGGCAAAACATTCTACAGCATTTCCACTGTCATTTAATATATTTTTCAATGTGTTTGACGTTACTTAATCGCAAAATTGTTTATAAATATCCGTCGCCGTTGAAAATTTATGTTACATGTTACACGCGTTTTTTCGCCGAATTTACGAACAAAAAAGTATTTCTAGCAATTGTATATAAACTAACAACCTGAAAAGAGTATGCCATTGAAAAAGATCGTGGTTTTACGGTTATTTTGACATGTAACAAAGTTTTGAGAAGGAAAATGGTTCTTGCAAAATTCAGTTATGAATCGCAGAGGGTAGCGTTTTTTGAAAAATTCCCCAATACCGTGCGCGACGTCAAAGAGAAAAAGAAAAAAAATATTTAAAAAAATGTACTATTTTCGCATTTAATGTTTACATGACTCCTGTGCCACCTTCTTATGTCAAATCTAGCAGTACTCGGTGTTTCACAAGTCAACTGCTTAGCCATCACGGCTACGCCGGCAAGCTATACAAAAAGGTGCGAATAAAGGCTTTTCAATCTTATAACTTGTGGGATTACTGTTTCCGGTTTTTTAAAATAAACAAAGTTCATATCGCGAATTATAAATATTAAATGAATGAAAGATTTTTGTTCGTCAAACGTAACTGCGTAACGATAGAATTGTATTCATTTATTTGCTTACGTTAATGTTATTGCACTGAGACGTGTTTAGAAAATATCACTTCAATTTAATCACATATCCTTGTCAGAAATCAAATAAAAACCACACGAAAAGGCTTTTTTTCAAACACAAATTTCGCTAAAAGCTATATATCGAATAGGCAAAGTCCATGCTTGTTCTTTTTTTAGGGAACTTCCATTCGTAGTTCCTATTGGGTGGGTGGGGTACTATCTGTATCTGTATCTGTTGGGTACTCCCAGGCAATCAATACTGATCATTAATGGGAGGGGACACCTATCACCAGGTTGTGTTAGTAAAAGAGTTTTGCGCTAAAAGAATAAAAGTGTAAAAAAGATAATAGGTAAAAGAGGGATTAGAATTACATAGGGATTGTCGAGTCCAGCCTTGCTGAAAACATAGCCAGGCTTGGACTTGATTTCACATCAAATGGGAGGGAGTTCCACAGTCTGATGGTTCTAGGAAAGAATGAATTCATATGATATTGGGTTCGAGACTGTGGAATAAGATAATTGAGGTTACGGGTTGGGGTTAAGTGGTTATGGTCGACGCATACTAGGCCATTTCTTATTTTATAGAAGTATATCAGAGAAGATTGTATACGCCGTTGGTGGAGGGTTTTCCAGTGAAGGGATTCGAGCATACTGGTGACACTGCTTGTATAATCATAGTTGTTAAGGACATAACGTGCTGCAGCCCTTTGGATTTTTTCTATTTTCAAAGAATGGGTTTTTTGCCAAGGGTGCCATATGGAGGAGCAGTATTCAAGCTGCGGCCGGACGTATGTTGTGTATGCTTGTGTTTTAACTTGTTGGTTAGGGGTACGAATGTTTCTTCTGATAAACCTGAGGGAGTTATTTGCCTTTGCAGAGATATTGTTTATGTGTGTTGACCAGTTTAAATCGTTTCTAATTGTGACCCCTAGGTATTTGGCAGCCTCAGTGGTTTGGAGTTGGACATTATGGAGCATATAGGGGTAGGTGAACGGGCTTTTCTTGCGGGTGATTCTCAAGACCTCGCACTTGTCCGGGTTGAACTCCATTGCCCAGTCCCGTTCCCTTTTTCCAGTGCTCTCAAATCGTTTTGGAGGATATTTGCATCTGACTCGGACTTGACAGTTAGATAGACTATGGTGTCATCTGCAAAAAGTCTTGCTTTGCTTTGGATACAGGAAGGGAGATCATTGATGTAGGCTAAAAAGAGACATGGACCGAGCACTGAACCTTGAGGGACCCCTGAGAGAACAGGGAGAGTAGTAGATGAATGGCCGTCGACCACTACTCTTTGGGTACGATCCTTTAAGAAAGATCTAATCCATCTTGAGATCAGAGGATGGATACCCAGCTTATTTAATTTGAAGATAAGTTTGCTGTGATCAACCTTGTCAAAAGCTTTGCTAAAATCCATTACAATTATGTCTGTTTGTTGACCATTTTCAAGATTATCATAGGCTTCCTGGGTAAAACTAATTAATTGTGATTCACAGCTATGTTTAGCTCTGAAGCCGTGCTGGAACTGGCTTAGTAGGTTGTTCTTATCGAAATGACTCATAATATTTGTGACCAAGATATGCTCCATAATTTTTGATGCAATGCAAGTGAGGGAGATAGGCCTATAGTTGCTAGCTTTTGACTTTGGACCCTTTTTATAGACTGGGGCTACTGTTGCACTTCTCCAATCGTCAGGGACAATACCAGTTTCTAGCGACAGATTGAAGATGACCTTGAAAATTGGGGCGATTTCAGCGTGTAGTTCTTTGAGAATTCTGGGTGAAATTTCATCGGGGCCAGCAGCTTTACTAGGGGAAAGACCATAAAGGAGTTTGTCTATACCTTCAGATGATACTGTGATAGGCGGCAGTTTTGGTATTGATAAGTCAGGGATCATTTCATCACAGAGTTGTTTTAGACTATGAGGTTTGGGTTTGGAAAAGACACTTTCAAACTGTTTATTTAGAATATTAGCTTTGTCGGTGGGATCGGTATAAGTGATTCCTTCATGCTTAAGGGGGGCAACGCCACTGTTCTCTGTTTTTTGTGATTTTATAAATGAGTAAAACTTTTTATTGTTACTTTGTGAATCACCACTAAAAATGACTGACTCTAAGTATGACCAATAACTTTGTCTTAGTTGTTTCTGGATGGAGGACTTTAGAGCTTTAAGGTGACTGGTTAGGACTGGGTCGTTTTTAGATTTCTTTACCTTAGTGTAGAGCTTGTCCCTTTTGCGGATAAGCTTGAGTATGGGGCGAGTAAGCCAGGGTAGATCACGGCGCAGCTTTGACATTTTAGTTGGAATAAATTCTGCTGTTAGTTGTTGGATTTCGGATTTGAAACTTCGCCATGCCGTGTTGGGGTCTTTGTGGTTGGACTGCTCAAAGGCCTTGCTAAAAGTGAGCAATCTGTGCTTAAATGCCTCCCAGTTAGCTTTTTTGTATTGTTTAATGGGTCTGATGGGTTGAGAGGGGCGGCCTCTTTTGATATTAAGTTCGTGGAAAACAATGTCATGGTCTGAGGACCCCAGGCTTGGAAGTGTTTTGGTGGATTGTACTAATGCTGGATAATTTGTTAGAAAAAGGTCTAAAACATTGTCACATCTGGTAGGAAGGTTGACCGTTTGCTGTAAATTGTTATGGCGGATGCAGTCAAGGAAGGTTTCATACAGTTGAGTAAATTTGCATTTGGGTTTGGTTGATTCAGTTGACCAATCAATATCTGGGAGATTGAAATCTCCAAGTAACCATGTAATACAGTTTTTTGGGAGTTTGGATAGAGATAAGCCCAGTGCATTTCGTGCTTCCGCATCATTTTCGTGCGGTTTGTAGAAAGTGCCTACAAAGATATCTTTTGTGCCTGGTATGCATATTTTGGCCCAGGTGAGGTTACAATTGGTTTTCAGATCAGGTTGCTCTTGGCTGATAAAATTACGGGATATTGCTGTAAGAACCCCGCCACCCTGACCTGATGATCTGTCATCTCTGAAAACTTGGTATTGTAGGTTGTTTGGAAAGATCTCAGATGTGTGTATTTCTGGTTTAAGCCAAGTTTCAGTACAGCAAATGATGTCGGGTTTGATTTGGTCGATAACTTGATGGAGGTCAGGTATTTTGTTCTTTATGGACCTGCAGTTGATGTTAGCTATCGTTATCCTTTCATTTGGTTTGAGTTTGGGACGATTACCTTTCAGCTGCCTTTTCGGTGTAGAAGATGCTTTGGGTGGTAAGGAAGGAACTTGAGAAGATGTGCTTATGTTGGTGGATGACGCAGATGTGTCCGTTGCATAGCTCACATTAGATACAAGGTGGCTGTTTTGTAGGACAGAAAACATGTTACTATCATTGATTGTGTCTAGTGACTCTTGAAGTGAGTTTGAAAAGTTCTGGCTACCACAGTGTTTACAAAACCACGCAAAACGGGAATCAGACAGACGGTCATATGTGGAATCACCTATACCTTGACAATCACAGTGGAACCAAACATCACAGCTGTCGCACATTATGCCCTTTTGGTCCCAAGTCACCGAATCTCCACATTGCCCACAGGGATATTGTGAAGAAAAGCTGCTTGGTCCCGGGTTTGTTTCAACGTCACCACATCGACAGATCAACAAGCAGTGTATAAAGAGGAGGGTTACCTTACTTTTGGTGGGCAGGTGCCTATTTCTGTAGCTTTTATCAGCTATGAAAATGGTGTAGAACTTTGGAATTTCCTGGTATTCAATTTCTATGTCACTCAGGAAGATCTGGTTTGGTAACAAGCTGTTGCCTAGTGCAAAGAAACATAAGAGAACCATGCTATGATAGTGTAGACTTGGTAGAATGCGAGTTGTTTGCTTATATTCGTTTTTGCAAGAGAGGAGTACTTTCTTTACTGACCCCTTTCCCAAACAAGGCCTGGTTTTGACGTCCCTAATAGAAAAGGCTTTGGAAAATAATGAAACAAAAGAAGAAACTGCTGATAAACAGCACTTTCTCCTTTTGTCTCAATATTTTCTGTGCCATAATTTTAATTTGAAAGCAATCAAATGATGAAAGCATCTTCGGCTTGCAGTAATGATCTTTTCAGAGTGGAGTGATGATGCACAACCCTTTCCCAAATACTGTTTGGTTCTAACATTTAGAATATGTTTAATCTGAAATTAAACATACGACCACTGAACATTCTCCTTTTACCTGAAAGATTTGTTGTCAAGATGTGCAGCAATAAAATTCCAAATGCAGAAGTTTCTCCTTATCTATGTGCTGTTTGGGAAAAGGATAAAATGCAAAAGATCACTATGGGAGAGAAATGGTGAGAAAATGAGAGTGGTTAGATGCATAGGCTCTGACAGAGTGAGCAAAATGCAGTGAGTGTCTGATCGAAGCGACTGGTGTGGTGTGAAATAGTGTGTGGGTGAGAAAGAGAGAGTGAGGATGAGAAAAAGGATGAGACAGAATGTGTGTAGAGAGAGAGATAGACAGAAAGAAGAGGGTGAGAGAGCGCGAGGGAGAGAGGTGAGGTAGGGTGAGAGAGAGAGAAGGTGAGTATAAGAGACGGTGCGGAAGAGAGTGGGGGCCAGAGAGAGTGTGGATGTGATAGAGGATGAGACAGAGTGTGTGTAGAGAGAGAGATAGACAGAAAGAAGAGGGTGAGAGAGAGCGAGGGAGAGAGGTGAGGTAGGGTGAGAGAGAGAGAGAAGGTGAGTATAAGAGACGGTGCGGAAGAGAGTGGGGGCCAGAGAGAGTGTGGATGTGATAGAGGATGAGACAGAGTGTGTGTAGAGAGAGAGATAGACAGAAAGAAGAGGGTGAGAGAGAGCGAGGGAGAGAGGTGAGGTAGGGTGAGAGAGAGAGAGAAGGTGAGAGAGAGAGAGAAAGAAAGACAGAGAGGGAGAGAGAGAGGTTGTTCGTGTGAAAGACGGTTAGGGTGAGAGAGAGAGAGAGAGAGAGAGAGAGAGAGAGAGAGAGAGAGAGTGTGTGTGGGGGTGAGAGGGGGTGTAGGTGAGGGAGAGGGTGTGGGTGTATGAGAGGGTGAAATTTTTTTTAAAAAAAAACTATACTAACTTAGAATGATCATAATTCGATTTAAACAATAAACAATGTTTTTGCTGTCCGATTGACAGACATTGGCGGAAAAGAAAATGCGAATAACAAACATTTTCTCCTTTTGACTCAATAGCCATTTTGCTATAAAGCATCCATCCAATCATTATCAAAGGACCTCTATGGATAAGGCGAGAGATCTCCCTAAAAGGCTCAGCGCGATGGGTCAATTTTCAAAACTAACAAATTGAGAAACAAAATTAAGCTTTATGGTTAGGAAGATAAATAAATGAAATGAATACAGTTTTTTTGCCATTTATAATGTTTTATAGGTGCAGATAACTCTTGATTTTTGTGCCCACCTAAATAGTTTCATTTTCTTATACTACCGGTATTCATAGACGTAAAATGATGTTTCTTTTTTGCTTTATTTCCAATTTATTTTCTACAGATACAAGGATAAATGGTGTTGACATCATATGGCAGCTTTGGTTGTGTCCGTATTGCGCATGCGCATCATTGAAACAACTTTAAAAGCACACTTTTCCGCCAGAAACTGAGGAATACCTACCTTCCATGGGCTGGTGAACATCGTTCCACCTCTTGACCCAGCTACCCATTGACATATGTTGTGTCACTTGACCATGTGCTTCCTTGGTAAAAAGGATTTCCTGGGTCACGGGGTGGAACATACTTTTATACTAAAAATAGTACTCATATACCAATTGCCATATTTTTGGCGGGAAGATTTCACCTTTAAACTTGTTTCAATGATGCGCATGCGCATTAAGGACAAAACGAAAACTGGTATATGATTTCAACACCAGTTGTCCTTACATTTACAGAAAAAATCTTGCAAATAAAGTCATAGAAAACTTAATTCTGGTTAAATGAATACCGGTGGGGTAAGCAAATGTAATTTTGGGGGTAGGTACAGAAACCAAGAGTTATCTGTACATGTCGAATCGTTTTGATTGAACAAAATCACTTTTTATAGGATTTAGGTATCCATCTAACAATATAGCTCAAAATAATCATCATTTTGCATGTTTTGAAAATTGACTTTTCCATTACAGCCTTTTAGGGAGATTTCTCGCCTTATCCATAGAGATCCTTTGCTGTCTGATGCTTTGAAATTGGAACAGTCTATTGTTTTCTGTTTGGGATTAGATATATTTCGTTTAATGCATCGGTCTTCGAAATTTCGTCGAAACAACAAGAACTCCTCTTAGTCCTCTATAATACTGTAGACAATATTAAATGTGTTATGGTACAAATATCAACGTTACTGAAAGTTGTTTTTTTTTTCAAAACGGGTAGTAACAATGCACTATAATTTTACAGACAAATTTATTTCTCATTTTGATATACTAGAAACAACATAGTTCCATTTCCCTATTCAAAGCTGAGAACATTCGTGCAAAGTATTTTTGAATGCCGTAATATATGTTCTTGAGAATTTTTTGCATTTTGCACGAATGTTCTCAGCTTTGACAGGAATTTGAGGGAATATCTTAGTATCAAAATAAACCGGAGAGTACGACGTATCGAATGGTACGTATCTCAATACTGAGAGTTCAGTATTTGATTTAAAATTTGAGAAAAATATATACTTACCGAGTGTTTTTGTATACATAAGTTAGGAAAGCATATGATATATCATAACACAGTCACTTGATTGCCGCCTGTGGAATCAGATCTGCATCGCTCGGGCTTCCTACTTGATACTTTTGACATGCAAAAATACTCGAGTACGATCTTGTACAAAAATGATCGAGAAGCGATTGTGTATTATATTGTTTTATTAGTGGTCGGGAAGAGGGTCGACCATATCGAGAATCAATCTTGTCTGGAGATCGAGTGTGATCGGATTGATATTTTATCCCGACCTTCACCAAATAAGCACTCGATTACCTCGACTTGTACTCGAGTGATTTCCGAATACATCCCGATCAACTCGACCTCTGATTCATCTGTTACCCGATCAAATCGGGTAAAGAGAGTATAGAGGTCAGATTCGATCGACTAGAGATCGAGAAGAATTCATTTGTCTTGGTTTGATCGAGTGAATTAAAGCGATAGAGTAGATCGAGTTGAGTCACTGCAGTTGGACGCACTCGATCATCTCGACTTGTATGAGTAATTCCCGAACGCATCCCGATCAACTCGACTTCTGCTCCATTTGTTCATCCAATCAAATCCCTATCAAAGATACCTAACCGATCACACCCAATCTCTAGACGATTGACTCTCGATCAGCTCGATCTTGTACACGATTGATACTCGAGTACTTCCCCATGTGTTTTCTACTCAATAGCTATACGAGTTTTTTGACGTGTCAAAACAAATTATCAAGACTACCGATCGATGCAGACCAAACTCGATCATCTCGACTAATCTCGATCACCCATGCCGAGCGATCTCAATCGGTACTCGATCGCTTGACCGGGTTTGATCGAGTTGATTTGATCGGCAGTGGGAACCTAGCATTAGTTCTGCTTTTATAACAGGATATTTCAAGTACGTGGCAGATACCACCAGAGCCGATAAAGAGTTACATAAAGATACAGATGTGAGTAAAGGCTTTTATTTTTCGTAGACATTAACATTGAAGAATTAAGCTACAAATGATTCGAATGACAGTTGCCATAATATTTTTTTTTTGCTTTCATTATAAATATTCAGACTGTCGTTATAGACATTTGATGTAATACTAACCGATAATTAATTATAATTTATAAGATACATATACATGGTGACGTGTTTAACTCTATTACATGTAGGACACAACAAGATTTTGGTCTTAAGCACGTACGTGTATAAATATACCCCGATTCTCTTAAACAGATCTTCGTTAAATTACCACGTATGTGCTTATTTTGTTCTCTAGGTATTTACCGAATCAATCCGTCTGACGGACGAAGCCGCTGTAAAAGAACAAACAGACGAAGATGGGGACATCTTTCATTGGATGAAACATCAGGCTAAACAAGGGGTCCTCTCAGCGCAGGTATATATTTACCATTGTGTCCGGGATTGATATAGCCATTGGCCTCCTGGGTCCGTTTATCAAAATATGAACACTGTTATTCTTAAACAGCGGACCTTTGCCTACAGAATAATATAGAAATTGCTTGGTAAAGATTACCTATTTGGTAAATCAAATAAAAATGAAAATTAAGGACAGATCCTCTAGTTGTTACTGCGCAACTTACTGCGCATATCCTAAATAACGAAATAAAGCTGTTTCAGTAATTTGCCTTTTCAGCAAATGTATTTTCAACGTTTAGTTATTGTTTGGTTGATAAATGACAAGACCCTTTTCGGTTATTTCAATTTTCTCTGTTTGGCCAATTAAAGTGTAACAATACTCGGATGATACATTTCGCTTTCTGTTACGCGTTCAACATGTGGCGTTAGCGATAGGAAACGGAGCAACAAAAGCAAAGTGGTGTCTTTATGAGCTAGACCGCTTCAGATGGACACAAAAGATGACACTTTTTATTATCTAATGCTGGTAATAAGGAAGAAAATGTATAAAATTAGTGACACAATTTCGGACAGAGCTGCAAAAAGTAAACCAAAATTTTCTTATAACTAAGAAAAACGCTTGGATTGATATATTTTTCTTTTTTTGTTTTTGTATGTATGACTAAGCACTATGTCTATACCTAAAAAGAAAAAATTCTTACCGCTGGAATATTTTTTATAATCGGAAACGTTGCGAAAAAAGAGCAATCTCAGTTACTTTTGAAAGAATGTTTTACTACAAAGTTCTAGATCATCATAAATTTTCCTAAATTGATACTCATTTAGACAGAATAAAACATATTGAACACAATAAAGACTTATTTATGTAATCCTAGTCATTTCGAACACCTTTTTGTGTGTATTTAAGTGACACCTCATTTTTACAATTTTAGACAAGAGTAGTCTCCCTTGAAATCCAATAACTTTTTAATTCGTTTGGTGACCTATAGTTTTTAAGTCATTTATTTACTTCTCCTATATTTAAATATCAGTACAGAAAAAATGAAAAAAATCTTACCGTAGGAAATAAATGGATGATCTGGCCTTAAAAGATACAATTACGTTTTCTTTCAAATTCACAACCCCACATCCTCAACAACTTCGCGAACGTTATCTTCATTTTCAGTGAAATGTAATATTATAACTTTCTTCTATTTTACCATTTTGATATAACGAATGGTTAAATAAATAACTTATTCCTCTGTAGTTCTTTGTGAAAGCACAGCTCTTTATTTCATGGCTATTTTGATTCCTTTAGTCTAGAATGGGCCGACTGTTGTACTGGGGCTCGAATGGTCTAAAAAGAAACCTAGCGGACGCTATGGAATACTTCCGAATGAGTGCGGAAACCGGTGATGCGCAGTCGCAGTATGATTATGGAATAGTACTTATGCGAGTGAGTTTTTTTAAAGAACGGATTTTTCTTCTGTTTATCAATTATTTGTCAGACAAAAAATCTATTTTTACATGTAAGTCAGGCCCGTAGGAAGCAATTTCATATTTGGGGGGGGCTAAAGCCCTTGTCCTGAATATTGGGGGGGTGGGGGGGGGGGCTAATTTAGATTTTCCCCAAATTTTCAGTGTAAAATTAAGAAAATTCGGAATTTTTGGCCAACATTTGGGGGGCTTAGCCCCCCCTAGCCCCCCCCCCCCTCCCCATGTTCCTACGGGCCTGTAAGTAGTAAAAAGTAAAAAAAGTAAAAAAAATAAAAAAAAAAGTAAAAAAAAAAGTTTGATACATTTTTCAAGTCACACGAATATTTCTAGATCTAATTAATGCTAATTAACGACACCAATCCATCTGTGACGAACGTTCAAGAATCCATATTACCTTGTCATTATTCTACATGTATTGGAATTTATGCTAAAACTCTGATTTTTATCAATAAATTTTAACATTTACATAAATTTCTATTTTCATCCCAGGGTCAGGGTACTGAAAAGAATGTTGAGAAAGGTTTAGAACAACTTCACATGGCGGCCGATCAGGTACTTATCGCTTTTCAACGAAAACCTCGTAACTGCTGCTTAAAACAACTTACAGTTACGAGTTTTTTTGTTGAAAAACATTGTATTGTTGGGTGCAGTGAGCAATATTTTCATAATATTCTATTTTACCGACCACTTCAAGTGACAACTTTACATGACGCTGCTTTTCAACAAAAACCTTGTAACTGCAGCTTAAAACAAGCTGCAGTTACGATTTTTTTTTGTTGAAAAACATTATAATTATTGTTGTGTGCAATGTGCAATATTGTCCTATCTTATTTGGCAGGCCACTTCAATTGTCAACTTTACATGACGCTGCTTTTCAACAAAAACCTTGTAACTGTAGCTTAAAATAAGCTGCAGTTGCGTTTTTTTTTGTTGAAAAGCATCGTATTGTTGTGTGCAATGTGCAATATTGTTCTATTTTATTTTGCAGACCACTTCAATTGACAACTTAACGTGACGGTGCTTTTCAACAAAAACCTTGTAACTGCAGCATAAACAAGCTGCAGTTACGAGTTTTTTTTCTTGAAAAGCATCGTATTGTTGTGTGCATTGTGCAATATTGCCCTATTTTATTTTACAGACCACTTCAATTGACAACTTTACATGACGCTGTTTTTCAACAAAAACCTTGTAACTGCATCTTAAAACAATCTGCAGTTACGAGGTGTTTTTGTTGGAAAGCATAATATTGTTGTGTGCATTGTGCAATATTGCCCTATTTTATTTTACAGACCACTTCAATTGACAACTTTACATGACGCTGTTTTTCAACAAAAACCTTGTAACTGCATCTTAAAACAATCTGCAGTTACGAGGTGTTTTTTGTTGAAAAGCATAATATTGTTGTGTGCAATGTGCAATATTGCCCTATTTTATTTTACAGACCACTTCAATTGACAACTTTACATGACGCTGTTTTTCAACAAAAACCTTGTAACTGCATCTTAAAACAATCTGCAGTTACGAGGTGTTTTTTGTTGAAAAGCATTATATTGTTGTGTGCAATGTGCAATATTGCCCTATTTTATTTTACAGACCACTTCAATTAACAACTTTACATGACGCTGTTTTCAACAAAAACATCGTAACTGCAGCTTTATACAAACTGCAGTTACGAGGTGTTTTTGTTGGAAAGCATTATATTGTTGTGTGCAATGTGTAATATTGTGCTATTTTATTTTACAGACCACTTCAATTGACAACTTTACATGACGCTGTTTTACAACAAAAACCTTGTAACTGCAGCTTTAAACGAGCTGCAGTTACGAGGTGTTTTTGTTGGAAAGCATAATATTGTTGTGTGCAATGTGTAATATTGTGCTTTTTTATTTTACAGACCACTTCAATTGACAACTTTACATGACGCTGTTTTACAACAAAAACCTTGTAACTGCAGCTTTAAACGAGCTGCAGTTACGAGGTGTTTTTGTTGGAAAGCATAATATTGTTGTGTGCAATGTGCAATATTGCCCTATTTTATTTTACAGACCACTTCAATTGACAACTTTACATGACACTGTTTTACAACAAAAACCTTGTAACTGCAGCTTTAAACGAGCTGCAGTTACGAGGTGTTTTTGTTGGAAAGCATAATATTGTTGTGTGCAATGTGCAATATTGCCCTATTTTATTTTACAGACCACTTCAATTAACAACTTTACATGACGCTGTTTTACAACAAAAACCTTGTAACTGCATCTTAAAACAATCTGCAGTTACGAGGTGTTTTTGTTGGAAAGCATAATATTGTTGTGTGCATTGTGCAATATTGCCCTATTTTATTTTACAGACCACTTCAATTAACAACTTTACATGACGCTGTTTTCAACAAAAACATCGTAACTGCAGCTTTATACAAACTGCAGTTACGAGTTTTTTTTGTTAAAAAAGCATCTTATTGTTGTGTGCAATGTGTAATATTGTGCTATTTTATTTTACAGACCACTTCAATTGACAACTTAACATGACGCTGTTTTACAACAAAAACCTTGTAACTGCAGCTTTAAACGAGCTGCAGTTACGAGGTGTTTTTGTTGGAAAGCATAATATTGTTGTGTGCATTGTGCAATATTGCCCTATTTTATTTGGCAGACCACTTCAATTGACACATTTTCATTATGCTGCTTTTCAACAAAAACGTCGTACATGCAGCTTACAATAAGCTACAGTTACGAGTGTTTTGTTGAACAAAGCACCGTATTGTTGTGTGCAATGTGCAATATTGCCCTATTTTATTTTACAGACCACTTCAATTAGCAACTTTACATGTCGCTGTTTTTCAACAAAAAACACGTAACTGCAGCATAATACAAGCTCCAGTTACGAGGTATTTTTTGTTGAAAAGCATCTTATTGTTGTGTGCAATGTGCAATATTGTTCTATTTTATTTTGCAGACCACTTCAATTGACAAATTTACATGACGCCGTTTTTCAACAAAAACCTCGTATAACAAGCTGCAGTTACGAGGTTTTCGTTGAAATGTAACGATGAGTCGAATTAATGCTAATGACAATCACTGTGTCAGAAATAAGGTGTAATTTAAAGGATTAAGTTTTTAAAGGATCAAGTTTTTATCATTGCAACTATATTAAGTCTTATATCATATGGATATCGAAGATTATGCATATTTTGACAAGATTTTATTTTCTTCCAAATGTCATAACCAGAATTAGATTGACATTAAAACACTTAGTTATGATTTTACTACCAAAAAGATTCGAATTAAAATGATATAAAATATCAATTATTACTTTTAAAGCAAAACGACCAGGCCATGAACGCACTCGGTTGGCATGCGAGGGAGTTTCAGAAAGACAACGAAAAAGCCGCGGAGTTCTTTGAGCGAGCATACAAAAGGGGTAACGCCGAGGCCGCGTATAATTTGGGCATCATGCACTTATATGGGCATTATCCAGGACTCGAGGCCGATGCGGTATGTATAGCACGTTTAATCCATTCCGAAACAACAAAAATAGTCTGATGCATATATGAAAAAAAATCTGAAAAGGGTATGGAAATGCATTTTTACTTAAACTTAATATATATGGTTTTATCAATAACATTAGTCTTTAGGATGCAACTTTAAATTGTGGTCCTATCTCTATATGACCTTGGCTGTTGAGTGGGACGTTAAATCAAACTATTAATAATGATGAATATGAAGAGAAAATGGGAAAAAAGCTAAAGAATAGAAAAAGTTGTAAGATGAAAAGTTCATCATAACAAAAATAGAAAATGGATACGAAACCGAGTTTACTATGGTAGCGAAGGCGTAATATATTTCTTGTAACAATCGACTTAAAACTCCCTATTCGCAGGTTAAAGGCAGAATAACACTTAACATCTTGCAAACTTTCCGAGAACTTCGTACAAAAAATAAATATATATTATTAAAATATGGTCTTTAAATTGCATATATGCCAAATCTTAGCTTTCTACCTTGTGTATTGGCTTAGATGTCGACGGATTTAAAACCCCATGATTTGTTGTCCCGGGGATAATAAATATATTTACAATAATGGAACATATGGGGTTTTAAATCCGTCGACATCCTAGCCAATACACAAGATAGAAAGCTAAGATTTGGCATAGATGCAACTTAAAGGCCATATTTTCATAATACATATTTATTTTGTACGAAGTTCTCGGAAAATTTGCATGATTTTAAGTGCCATTCCCCCTTTAAAACGAAGAAATCAGCAAGAAACGGAGGCGTTGAATCCACACTTTTAATGTTTATGTATATTGTTTGTTGTTATATCCAATTGTCCAGGACAAGGCGTTACAGTTGTTTTTCTTCGCTGGTCAGCGGGGTCAGATAGATGCAGGAGTTGCTATAGCTTACCAGTGTATCAAAGGTACTGGAAGAGCGCCAAGAGATGTTTACACTGTCGTAGAGTAGGTCTTTTATATCGTCGCTTTTCAACGAAAACATCGTAACTGCAGCTTTATTTAAGCTGCAGTTACGAGGTTTTCGTTGAAAAGCGACGATACATTGTTTGCTGTTTTATTCATTCCTCCAGGACAAGGCTTTACAGTTGTTTTTCTTCGCTGGTCAGCGTGGTCAGATAGATGCAGGAGTTGCTATAGCTTACCAGTGTATCAAAGGTACTGGAAGAGCGCCTAGAGATGTGTACACCGCTGTAGAGTAGGTCCTTTATATCGAAGCATTTCAACAAAAACATCGTAACTGCAGCTTGTTTTAAGCTGCAGTTACGAGGTTTCGTTGAAAAGCGACGATATATTGTTTGCTGTTTTATCCATTCTTCTAGGACAAGGCTTTGCAGTTGTTTTTCTTCGCTGGTCAGCGTGGTCAGATAGATGCAGGAGTTGCTATAGCTTACCAGTGTATCAAAGGTACTGAACGAGCGCCTACAGATGTTTATACGGCAGTAGAGTAGGTCCTTTATATCGTGGCTTTTCAACGAAAACAACGTAACTGCAGCTTTATTTAAGCTGCAGTTACGAGGTTTTTGTTAAAAAGCGACGATATATTGTTTGCTGTTTTATCTATTCCTTCAGGACAAAGCGTTACAGTTGTTTTTCTTCGCTGGTCAGCGCGGCCAGATAGATGCTGGAATTGCTATAGCATACCAGTGTATCAAAGGTACCGGACGAGCGCCGAGAGATTTTTACACTGCAGTAGAGTAGGTCCTTCATATCGCTGCCTTTCAACAAAAACCTCGTAACTGCAGCTTTATTTAAGCTGCAGTTATGAAGTTTTCGTTGAAAAGCGACGATACATTGTTTGCTGTTTTATTCATTCATCCAGGACAAGGCGTTACAGTTGTTTTTCTTCGCTGGTCAGCGTGGTCAGATAGATGCAGGAGTTGCTATAGCATACCAGTGTATCAAAGGTACTGGAAGAGCGCCTAGAGATGTTTATACAGCAGCAGAGTAGGTCCTTTATATCGCTGCTTTTCAACAAAAACATCGTAACTGCAGCTTCTTTAAGCTGCAGTTACGAGGTTTTCGTTGAACAGCGACGATACATTGTTTGCTGTTTTATTCATTCCTCTAGGACAAGGCGTTACAGTTGTTTTTCTTCGCTGGTCAGCGTGGTCAGATAGATGCAGGAGTTGCTATAGCTTACCAGTGTATCAAAGGTACTGGACGAGCGCCTAGAGATGTTTACACCGCCGTAGAGCAGGTCCTTTATATCGCTGCCTTTCAACGTAAACCTCGTAACTGCAGCTTAAAACAAGCTGCAGTTACGAGGTTTTCGTTGAAAAGCGACGATATATTGTTTGCTGTTTTATCCATTCCTACAGGACAAGGCTTTACAGTTGTTTTTCTTCGCTGGTCAGAGAGGTCAAATAGATGCAGGAGTTGCTATAGCGTACCAGTGTATCAAAGGTACTGGGAGGGCGCCTAGAGATGTTTACACGGCTGTCGAGTACGTACTTCTCATTACAACGAGTATGTATGCCATACTCATATACCGCCGCGATATGACCCTGGTAGTTGAAAACGGCGTAAAACCCCAATAAACTCAAACCCATACTCATATATGGCAAATTGTGTTCTGTCACATTTTCCCCCCAAAAAAAGAAACATAGTTCTGTTTAATTCAAAATCCACAAAATATATTCTTCTTGGTTTCAAAGGTTGGCGTAGAATGCCACTATATGTATCATTCAGAGCTACAGTCGACACTCGTTGTGTCGAAGTCGGAGGGGTCGTCAAAATATCTCGGCATATCCGGATTTCGACTCATCCGATTTTGCTCGGCTTCGAGGTATTTGATATTTGACCATTTTTGAAACTTATCAAGTACGAATATTATTGAAATATAGTAGGAAAAGGAAAGAAATTGCTCGTGTCGAGCAATTTCTATCCTTTTCCTACTATATTTCAATGACTATATTCGGTTCGAAATTATTTTGTTTTGAAAAAAATTATGTCAACAGATGAGGACGGGACCAGATCTGAACTTCGACTTAAGCGAAAATTCGACTTATCCGATATCGACATAACGAGTGTCGAATGTTTATAGCTATAAGTACCTTTGATGGTATTCTAAATGTTTTTGCATCCATTTGCCTTCCAAACACTGTATTGAAAGAAAGTAGCCACGCGCACATTCTAATGGATCCTACCAATATTTATAGGTATTGTCAACAAACAAACCCATATTTTCAACCATATTTCAAAATGTTTGCATTGTAGATGGGCTCGATTCATCGCCGAGAAAAATCCATCCATCGGTTTTATACTGCGAAAGGCTATGAAAGCTTACAGGGATGGTAAAATGTAAGGCTGTTTTGCATTATTATGTTCCTCATGTCTTTTAACGTGAAAATATCATTAGAATTTTGCTGTTTATAGTAGATCTACTTTATCCTTTTCAAATAAACATTTTGAATTCAATTACGATAATATTTTTGATAGCAATGTATGTTAGTTTATTTGTTTGTTGTTCTCTAATGTAAAAAGTTAAGACTCAAAAAAATATTTGCTTATTTACGTAAAGGAAATGATAATAACTTTGAAATGCACAAAAAATATCTGCTAAGAACCATAGTCTAAAGTCCTCTGCGTGAATATTAACCCTTTCCCAAAACAAGACCTGGTTTTGACGTCCCTGATAGAAAAGGCTTGGGAAAACAATGAAACAAAAGAAGAAACTGCTGATAACCAGCAGTTTCTCCTTTTGTCTCAATATTTTCCATGCATTTTTTTTTTTTTAAATTCTATCTTTGATAACATCCATTTTGTCTTTTGTGGCAGTTTTTGAAGTGGATCACCCTAAAATTTTGCTGTTTGGTAATGGGTTAAGCAATGTTTGAGTGTTTTATTTTTATTTATTGTGCAGGGAACTAAGCTTGTTTTACTATTCGATGGCCGCTGAAGCTGGGCTCGAGGTTGGATCTTTCAATGTAGCCTGGCTTTGCGAAGAAAACCAGGTAAGCCTCCATTTAACTCGTGAAGGCGATGACATAGATTTTGAAGTTAACCCTTTCCCAAACAAGACCTGGCTTTGGCGTCCCTAATAGAAAATGCATGGGAAAACATTGAAACAAAAGAAGAAACTGCTGATAACCAGCAGTTTCTCCTTTTGTCTCAATATTTTCTATGCCATATTTTACACAAATCCTATCTTTAATAACATCCATTTTGTCATTTGTGGCAGTTTTTTAAGTGGAACACACTAAAATTTTGTCGTTTGGGAAAGGGTTAACTCGTGAAGGCGATGACATACATTTTGAAGTTAAACTGGTTTATGATCTATATGCTTTGCGTTATGAAAAAGAAAAAAAATGAAATAAGTTGTGTTAGACCATTTATTCTACCTACACTACCGAAAACAATGGCACTTTGTCATTTTCTTTTATTTTTGGCGATTCTTTAGTCGGTCTGTTTTCTGTAGCGTATGCTGTGGTTGTTTCTCTTTTTTATATGTCTGTACAAAAGAAAAACCTTTAAATCAATCTCTATTTCAGAACGGTATATCTAGTTTTATAGAGAAAGACTGTCAATGGAGACACTATAATCTATCTACTCAGAGAGAACCCCAGTTTGTAGACTCATACTGTAGGTTCCTTTTCATACTTGTGTTTATACAGCATTTCCGTATGAAATATTGTCTACCCGAAAATATATAAAGATACAAAGATAAAAAAGAATATTAAATTTTGCACATAAAGTAATATTGATATATTGGAATACATTCGAATATCATGTTATATGCCTTTAAACTTCATGGCATTGAAATGCACGTTCTATGAGCATTAAGGTTGACTATAGAAAGAATCAATAATTAGCTTTTTACTCGCACCACTGCTTCAAACTATTATGTTTGTATACGACAGAACATAAGATAAAACAATTGCAATGCAAAGTATTCATATGCTGTGAATATCAATGGCAATTTGGTTGTGTTACGTTACTTGTTCTTATCTGACATTTTTGTATCATTGTAGCTTTAATAAAGATGGGCGACTTTTACTGGTATGGATGTAAGAGTGACCGAGACGTCAATAAGGCAGCTAACTACTATGCTCAGGCTGCTGTTAAACATAATCCACAGGCAATATTTAACATAGCATTCATGGTTGAGGAAGGAGTTCATATTTCCAGAGAGAATTTAGATTTTATGAGGATTCCACGGAAATACCAGACCAACAATGTTACCTTGCTAGATTATTTGTATACAAGGTGAATATATCTTTCTATTTCATAAATATTCAATGGGGGACCAAAATCTCGTAACGCCAGCTTTTTCAAGCTCTAGCCACCCCCCCCCCCCCCCATCGAAATAAGATTTCTTTTCAATGTCAAATTTCTATTTGTGCTTCTGGAAATAATATACCGGATTTCAAATGATTGAATACAACAGTTCCGTAAAGGACGTTTAATTGCAACTTATCCATGACTTCAATTTGTAAGATATGATACTAGTGGACATGTGTATTTCAAACAACCGCACAACTTTATAATAATCATTTCAATGCGAATTTCAATCCACATATCTACTATATGTAATGATTAAAGATAATGATGGTAAAAAAGTGGAGTTTTAGAAAATTAGAAAGATTCTTTGTCCATTATCACAACAATTACAGAGAACTTAAAGCATACACATAATTAAATTGACTCTACTATTGCAGATGTAAAGACTCCCGTGAATCAGAAGCCTATATTCCCTGTTCCATCGCACTGTGGCGTCTTCATTTCAATGTCGCATGGACGCAATACCAAACAGTTCTTAAGGTGGGTGTTGAAAAAGAAAAACACTTGTAAGTTCTTCTGATGGTTATTGCTGAACTTCCGTACGCTTTGATTGGTGCCAATAAATATTATCTTCGTAAGAAAACGTCAATAACAAAGGCAAGACGCAGTGTAGAATGATCTCGCAAAAAAGTTGGAAAATAAACATGTATAGCGAAGTATGCCGTATTTTGAAATGATAGTCGAATCGGTCCAAGCATACGAGCACTAGGACTTTTCGCGAACTTGGCAATTTGCACCATACCGCTCTGCCAGAGTAGAACGACATTGTGCTTATGTACAGTACTTTCATGGACTTTCAATTCAATCTAATGAACATTGTCACATTGAGTGTGATTTAAAAAAATGTAGTATTCATTGTCGATAAGCATTAAAACTCATTGAATTATGATAATGGATTATTTTCTTATTTCAGATTGCAGGGTTTACCGGTGTACTATCCATATTAACGGCTTCATCGTACATATTTGTTCGTTCTCATCTTAGACAAACGCACCACGATCTGAATACCATTTGAATGATAACTCATTCATGTCCAGATGGTTTGAAACATTATTTCTGATTTAGAGATCTAAAGCCTATATTGACTACATGTATCCAATGATGAAAATAACTGAACAATTCAACTGATACATAAGGTATAAACGTTGAGTAATGAGCCGAAGGATTGTTGGAAATTTGAATGCTATCGCTCAGAAAGCAGCAATGGAAAAACTGCTTGTAATCAACATTTCCTTTATGATTTCAAGGTATCTTATTTACCATGTTGTATTGAATAATTAACATAACACCATGGGTAGAAGAAACAATTATTTTGATTCCATGGATTCCGTATAATTGGTCATCTGAAATGCTCATAAGTTATTGAAATGATATTATAATTTTGTGCATCTAATGACAATCATTAAAATAATTGAACATGTTTCTTTAGTTTATTTGTAATTTCTTGTAACCACATAGCTGCTAAAATGAAAACATAGTTGCCTTTTTATCTAGGGCATATCAATACGTTAATATCCAATATCGTACCTTTAGTTTGCTAAAATTGGATAAACTGCGTGTCTCAATTGGGACTTTAGGTGTCAATCATCTGGGAACAATTAACAATTTGACGTGACAAAACGCTTTAATAATAACAAGCTTTACAAGCAAATGAGATAAACAAGACAAAAGCTACGATGTACAAATAAGGTCCATCATTTGCGGTATCAAAGTATTTAGGTCGCCATATTGTCTGACGTCATATACGTGCTGTTTGTCGGTAGCTATGGCGTTAAGTTCGTCCAAGTTAACACCTACAATGTGAGAAATTTAGGTATCCGACCCATCATTACGTCGTTGTAAATGCAAAACCTCGTATGTCGATTTTTGCGAAGTACAGACTTGTGTGCCCAGTTAAGAAGATTCTTGCAGGTTTTGAGATATTTTACTGATCAGTACTAATGACACATTTTTGTGAACAATACGTCCAAATTTCATGTAAAACATTTCAGTCTGGGAAAAGTCATTACACTTTTTTCTCTCCCCTTTAAAATTTTCCAAAATCGAGATACGAGGTTTTGCATTTACAACGACGATTAGATGTATATATTCGTGCAGCTTCGCCGTCATCCGTGAAAACGGAAAATGGCGAGGTTAACCGGATTTCAGAAACAACGGAAAATAACACGAGGTAATCCGGAGTTTCGAAATCCAGGTACTCTCGCCAATTTCCCTTATCACGAACAGGCGAAGTTATAGGCGAAATTGTACGAAGTGTTTTGAGTCTAATGATGGATGAAATATGATAAACAATTGCATGTCGTATTGCAATGCAATACAGGAATCCCTCACCGGATAACAAAAAATCCTTTCTTATAATATATCTCCTACTTACTAGATCTATAACTGTATACAAAGTTTGAAGTTGCTAAGACATTAGGTTTTGGACAAAATGTCCCAAACAAACATATAAGGGTAAAAATAACCAAGGGCATTAACTCCAAAAGTGGGCGTAGCAGAGTAATGATTCTTAAATATGACACTCCTCAATAGGATCTATAAGTGTACAAAGTTTAAAGTTGCTAGCACTTATGGTTTAGGAGATATGTTCCGGACAAAAATGTAAGAATAAAAACAACAAAGGGCAATGACTCAAAAAGTGGGCGTGGCAGAGTAACGGGTCTTAAACATGACACTTTTCCTCAGTCAGATTTATCAGTGTATAAAGTTTAAAGTTACTAGCACACATGTTTTAGGAGATATGTTCTGGACAAAAATGTAAGGATAGAAACAAAAAAGGGCAATAACTCAAAAAGTGGACATGACAAAGTAACAGTTCTTGTACATGACACTTGTCCTTAATGAGATATATTAGTGTACAAAGTTTGAAGTTGCTAGCACTTATGGTTTAAAGATATGTTCCGGATAAAAATGTAAGAGTAAAAACAACAAAGGGCAATAACTCATAAAGTAGGCTGACAATAAGAGTCTTGTACATGACACTTGTCCACAATGAGATCTATAAGTGTATCAAGTCTGAATTTGCTAGCACTTATATTTTAGAAGATATATTCCGGACAAGAATGTAAGGGTAAAAACAATAAAGGGCAATAACTCAAAAAGTGGGCGTGGCAGAGTAACGGTTCTTGTACATGACACTTTTCCTTAATAAGATCTATAAGTGTACCGAGTTCGAAGTTGCTAGCACATATGGTTTAGCAGATATAGCCCGGACAAAAGTGTGACGGACTGACGGACGGACGGTAACCGGTGGGGGAACTAATAAAGTTCATATGATACCAGTCGTTTGAAAGAGATACTTGTTGTAGTTTACAGAAACTGTACGTACTGGTTTCGAAAAATCGTAATAATAAAACACGTCGAAATGCCCAGTTGATGTGTTGTGACAGCATGGCCTTAGTCTGCAAGTTTATTTTGTGAATATCGTTACTTTATAACGTCATCTCAACTCAGAAGAAAGAATTTCACATTTAATATTTTTTATTGAGAACCAACCCATTTACTCACCTTGTCCAATCACAATACTGATGACGTCATGACTGACAGCGTGTAATTTATTGGCCTCGTGGATCGTGTCAGATTTATCGTTCGAATTGCCGTCCGTCAGTACGATCACAACGTTATCGGCGTTCGATCTATCGCCGCGACTGTACGTAAATATTTCGTTACGTACGGCCTCTAACGCGTCACCAGTACGTGTAGTTCCGCTGACGTACCGGATTTTGCTGCTTTCGTTTATCAGTTCAGCTTTGGTCCCGAAACTGTTTAAGTACCATTCGACCTGAAATAAAAAAATGGTGCCACATTTGTATCATTTTGACTGATTAAATAAGTTGTGAAAGGGTCAACTTTGGATGGTCATGTAAAAAGTTTTGCTGGATATGACTTTTCTTACGAGAAACACTCTTATGTTTCAATTCTATAACAAGAAAAAATGGTCATGATCTATTTCTAATTTAGGTAGGCATACATTTCATGTTAACACAACTACGATAAAATTATATATCGTCGGTGGTATTGCAACATATCGTAGGTTTTGCACCAACACTACCGGTATTATGTCCGAAAAGGTCCACTGAACGGTATATAGTCTAAAAGGGTCACGGTCTTACAAAATGTTATTCCACCGGAAATGGACCTATAGACATTCACAATCTTCATCGTGCTCCGCTATTCACCAGATGTGCCATTTTTACTTTATGTCATACATCGATTTGTTGGGGTTAACGTCGTTTTCAACTATCATGGTCATGTCGCGGCGGCTGGAGCACGTACCGGTCGATTCTTGGTATTTCTTTTACCAGTACCACCACATTATCCAAACCGAGCCTGCAGCTACTCTCTCATATACATGTAGATTATTTACTCTAATTTGTGATATAGGCAAATGGCTTTTGTCAAATGTCGGAATGGATACTCGCCGAGCCGGGGTTCGAACTCACGACCCAGGGTTGACAGACTCATGCGTCACCGACTGAGCTATCGGGGCTCAACTTCTTGTCATACAGAAACACCATGAGAAAATGATAATATTATAACCGGAACATCTTTTAAGACTACGGTCGGACTCACTTCTCCTATTCCAATAGTAGAGACGCGTTTTGTCAATTTGTAATGTTGCAAAACATACACCATCGTGGTGGATAATCACGTGATACAACAATTCCAGAAATTCTTCAATAACTTTGTTAATATGGGACCGATTTGAATTCGGTTTGAAGCAGAGAAAGCGGAAAAGACGTCACGCATTATATATACGTGGTTGGTTTTTGAAAAATCAACGGATAAAAAAGTTATTGAAGATCAACCAAAATTTTGGTTGATCTTCAATAACTTTTTATCCGTTGATTATTCAAAAATCCACCACGCCCAACTTATTCCTGGCATTTTCCACCTTCTCTGCTTCAAACCGAATTCAAATTGGTCAATTATTAACAAAAAAATCGACGATTTCTGAAATTCTGAGTCATGTGATTAACCACCGTGGCCATAATGACCACTAGTTTATGTCTTTGAATCTTTCCCAAAACAACATTTTCCTTTAATATTTCTCTCAACTTGTTCCGAAGTCTTTCTTTATAGGGACGTTAAAACAAAGTAGGCCTAAGTCTTTGGGAAAGTGTGAAACTAACCTTTCCCGAAACAAAACTTGTTTGGCGTCTCTAATAGAAAAAGGCTTGGTGAAATGTTGATACAAAAGAAGAAAATGCTGATAATCAGCATTTTCTTCTTTTGCCTCAATAATTTATTTGTTTTATTGTAAGTATACACATTTTGTCTTTTTCAATAACTATTTTGTCGTCTTTGACAGCAACTTTCCAATTGGATCACAATTAAATTTACCGTTTGGGAAAGGGTAAAGTCAGTACCTGGGGATGGGAGCTGAATGCCATCATTGCCACCTGTGCGTCAAATGGGCCGATAGTTAGTTGGTTTATAATGGCACGGGCGAAGTCTAGTGACTTCTTGAAGTTCGTTACCCCCACTGACCCCGAGTCATCGATGACGAAAACGATATCACGCCTACATCCTAGAAGCACAAAGCAATGGCACATTTGCAAAAACATACCGGTAACAGTTCATTCTAAATTTTGTCCCATTATATTTCAGGATGGTTTACAAATTCCTATACAAATAATCATACTGTAGCACTAATGGTGGTTTACCACCTTGGAATATGATGAAAAAGTGTTAGTTTAGGTGTTTTACTTTGTGTCGGCGCCATCGGGGCCGACTTCGAGTCAGACGATAGCTTGAGCCGTTGGGCACCATAATTGGGAACCAATGCTGTTCTGTCTATTGAACTCCTCCCCGTTCTGAGTCAGCCAATCAAATTCTTTGTTTACCACGACACTGATTGGTTCGCTGTTATCCGAGGAGTTCCGAATGACGTAATGGCTCGGATGGCCGGACCACACTTTTTCCGGTTGTCGGACTATTAATATATATAGCTCGCACCATTGCTGTTTGATTAGAGCTATAGCCGCGGAAAAGACGTCAATAGCCCGCACTATTGATGTTCGATTGGAACGATAGCCAACGATGGCGCGAGCCATAGAACCAATCGAAGTCGGCCCGGAATACATTATATACTCTGCAAAAATACGAACGCATCACTCAAATTTTTGTTAATGTTTTTTGAACGCATCTACAGAACATGCCAACTACCACCATTTGCAAAGAAGCCTTTGAAATTTCAAAGTAAATGCTACTGTATGTTTTGAAATATTGAACTTTCATTAACCCATTACCACACAATGACTCTTTTTCACTCCCAACAAAATAATGACCATGGAAAACACTGTGGAAAATGAAGAAATTGTTTGTGACAAGCAATTTCATCATTTCCCACAATGTTTTCCTTCCAAAAAGACATAAAGATTAAAAATTAAATTCATTTGAAATTGTCGTCTGCTGGATTTTTCAATTTGGACCGCCCTAAAATTTTGTCGTTTGGTAATGGGTTAACACATAGACAAAATCGTACCGGTCTATATCTTACGAACTGTATGATATTTCACACATATACTCACCTTCATAAAAAAGTAGCCACGTTTTAGATAGCCCTAATTTTCAAAATTCATTAAGTCTTTTTGTTTTTACACATTCATATGCAATCATATTATTCCTTTTTAGACCTCAATGGTTAAATGCTTTCAACATGTCCGGAAAAAATGTATATTTGGCATGTTGGCTCAAAACAGTATTTTAGGATACAAAGCTCAACTTTGATCACTTATAGCTGTCGTTTTCTGCATAAGTTGACGTTGAAACACAAACAAAAGTCCCATTTCAATTTTACAGACAATCCTTCCGTTGAAATGATAGAGGTCTATGAAACTTTAGCATTACCAGTTTAGCATGATTCAATATTAAATGTTTCATAAAACCGGAAGTGGTCACTGGGTAATGTGAAAGAAAGCATTTTCTTAATTTGGAACTTCACTGTGTTGTAAGTTGTCCGTTAGGTTTGTGCAGTCATTCAAAGATGGCGACAACGATACAACATGAGAGGTAGGTGTCGTAGTTTTTCATCGATAAATTTCTTAAACGATCGTATCTTGTCTTGATACTGATATCATTATACAGGGGAAATGTATACCTATTAACGGTTCTATATATCAAAATACCAGTGTTGTCCTATCGTACTCGGTCGTTGTGCAAAGACAGCCCAGCACGGAAAACTTTTTTCGAAGCGAGAAAGTTGCCCTTTTAAGGATGATTACATCGTAACCAACGAACTAGGGAATAAACTATTGCTCTAACTTGGATATTTTTTACATGCTCTTTTCTGTGGTTACCGTCGTTTTACACAAAAATGTCCAGAATGACCACAAACACCGCGTTTACTAAATGACCAAACAACGGTGTAGTCACAGTGAAAATATGCAGACACAACGGTGCAGTTTCTGTGTTTTATGTACGGTGTGGTTATATTTTCATAACAAATTGTGAACGGTGTAGACATAATGCAATAGTGAACGGTGTAGACTTGAAGCAATACATAACTATTATAACTGGAATGATAATATTGTAATGTTTAATGATAACAATTTCATGGCTGGGAATCACGTATTACAATTTCTACCGAAATTCTTCAACAATTTTGTTAATATGTATATATAATATGTTAAATGCTCTGCAGCAAAGAAGGTGACAATATGTCTACATAATATACTTTAATCAGAATAGAGAAAGAATCTAGTTTCTTCACTATTTGTCAAAGCAATTCCGTAAGGGTCAAATAGTAGAAAATACCAACAATATGCCAGCGTCTGTTTTATTTTGTCTTTTATTTTCAGTGCCATGCTGTTCACTTGTTACTGCTGCCATTTCGAATGAAGTTTCGAAAAGGTCGTGAAGCATTAGGAACAGGACCATTCTAGCCAGACATGGAAATAATGGCTGAAATGAACAGTTTGTTCCTAGATGTGATTAAGTCATTGAGAAGTTTTGGTAATTGGTTATCTTTTCATAAGATGGTCAAGGAAGGTCGGTTCCCGATGGAAACCATTGCATTTCATTTATCTATGGATGTGTGTAAGTTCTGCTCTCTTGGAAGTACTTCAATGTATTTCACTCCAATAGTCAAATGGTTTTGGCGAATAGGTTATTGTCTTTTTTCATTGCAAATGGTTACATTTTATGAGTGGGCCCAAAAAATCTTGGTCAGAAAATTGTCAGTCCTGAAGAAGAGGTTAATTACGTCTGAAAATGCCAAAATACAAATTTTACTAAGTAAAATATATTTGAGTTCTCCTTTTCCTCATTTATTTCTCGTTACAACCCACAGTGATTATTAACTTCGATTAGCAATACACAAATATAAACTGGTTGAGACAACCCCTTACGATTACGTAAAGCGAATACACAAACCTAAGTGGGTTGATACGATCCCCGGGTATTATGCAAGCTAACCAGTCGCCATTTATAAACCGAAGAGAACAGTGCGGGGTTTTTACAGTAGCTTTGTGCGTTTGTTTTCTGGACTATTAACAGCTAAGTACCGATTATTTTATTGATAATATCTTCTTTTGTTTACTTTCTTGCTATCGGTACTATTATTTAGTCCTATTCTGTTGGCATTTTTGTGTATTAGTTAGACTTGGTCGCATGCCAACCTTTAGTTTTTAGCTGCTGGAACGAGGCTGGGCTGCAGCCATCGGAAAGCGTGGCCTTGACCTTTCTATTTTTAGTTCTTTGTTTATCTCTCACGAGAACCCTTTCCCGCATCAGTTCTTTGTGTACTTTGTGTGCGTTCGGTCACAATATGTCGACTCAGGTGGTTTTATTTGGACACAGTTTTGTTTCAAGATTTCAAACTTTCTGTGCGAGAAGTGATATAGTGAATTTAGGTCTAGACCAGAATAGTTTTTCTGTTTCGACAATTGGTTTTGGTGGCTTGTCTTTACGACAGAGACGACGATTTAGAAATGTGGAAGACCGACTGTGTTCGGCTGACATTGTAATACTTGATATTGGATCAAATGATTTGGCTAGTTGTACCTACTACCCGGAACAGTTTGCGTTGGACTTGTTGAGTTATGCTTCTTATCTGGTAATTGGACTAGACGTCAAAAAAGTGGTGGTCACACAAATTATTCGAAGGTCAAATATACCATTTCCGGACTACAATTCTCATGTTATAAGAGCTAATACAGCATTACAAACAGCTGTTAACACTACAGACCTCCCCATTTACTTTTGGAAACATCGTGGTATGTGGAATAGTCCTGTTTCCATACTTAATGCTGATGGGATACACTTATCAAACGAAGTGGGTTATCCCAAGTATTTGCGCAGTATCAGGGACTGTATTATACGAGTATCAAATTGGAACTTAGGACCAAAAGCTTGTAAGTAATATCCCCTTATTTCTTGTTTGTGTAGTCTACAAGCAAGGTACGAAAATCAATTGTAAGTGTCTGTGAAAGGTTGAAAGTCACACTACATTGTCTAGAATGAATTGTTAATTCATGCAAATCATGATTTCCTTTTTATATGGATAATGCGCATGGATTTGTGCATATAACTCTTCTTGTTATACAGTACCTTTTCAGGGTGTCCAAAAACCTCCAAATGGGGTTTTTTTACCCCCAAAATGAATCTTGTACCCCCAGTTTTTACAAGCAGCCTTCTTTGTCTCTACTACAAGGGGTACAAGCATGCTGTAAAAGTATGGTTAGTACCCCCAGATTTGAAAGTCGGTGGAAACCCTGCTTTTGACCATGCTTATGGATACCCCCGAAATCATCACAACTAAAGCAATTCAATTCGGGTACCTAATTGTATTGTATTGGGTTTTCACCAATATCTCGATAGCATGCATTTACTTTTTAATGATAAAGCCACATTTGTCAGGGCTTATACCAACATAACGGGCATGTATTTTGCCCTTCTTTGGTGCATGTATTTGCACAATATGGCATTTATTTGCTTTATTCGTGTTTCTGAGAGACATGTATATACTCTTGTAAAACATAATTGGCATGTATTTGCTGTTGGCATGTATTTGCTGTTAGCAAGTATTTGCTGTTGGCATGTATTTGCTGTTGGCATGTATTTGCTGTTGGCATGTATTTGCTTTTCTTTAGTGCATGTAATTGCACACCTCTTGCAGTTTTCATACAATTTAAATTGTGATTGACTGATTTCTATGTAATTTGTATTAGTCAAACACTATTATTGCTTAATGCAGGCCCGTAGGATGCAATTTCATATTGGATGGGCTCAAGCCCCTGCGTCTGAATATGGCGATCTAAAAAAAAAAAAAAAAAAAAAAAAAAAATAGCCACCTTATACTACGGGCCTGTCACATCAGGCAATTTGCTTAAATTTACACTGTTTTATCTTAACATTTCAGCTCAAGATGCCACCGATCAGGCGAACTAAAACTCGTAGGCGTTCATCGACTGCCACCTCTGCAACAAATTTACAGACAAATGATGATCAACCACTGCCGGTGTCCTCAGTTGGGACTGACACGGCAGCCATTGTCGAGTCGGTCATCAATGTGTTGGAGCGACGAGGGATTATCCCGACTTCAACACAAACAACCGAACAGTTACAAAGTGAAAATAGCCAAAACCAATTACCGGCTAACAATGATAGTTTAATAAGAAGTGTCAATAATCCGGCGCACAATGACAGCGCGGAGAACATTGTGATGAATTTGGGTGTTCACCCCACTGCTGACCAACCCCAACATACCGGGGACATCAATGTTCAAGTTCAACAAGCCTTGGGCATCGTTCCAGGTAATAATTACCAATTATCGCTGCCTCCTGGAGCATTAACCTCGGAAAAGCTCAAACAAGCCATATGGGCTAATGAATATGTTGACTTTCATACGCTTATAGACAAGAACGCGCAACAAGAGGAAATACTAATCAAAGTGTCGCAAGAAGGATCGGACATTTCTGTTGCGCCCAAAGACTCAGGCAAACATTTGTCCATTGCGCAGTGGCTAACAGCGTTCACTATTTTCATGGACATTTATACGACAAAACGGCCGCAAGAAACTTCGGATCTCCTCGCCTATATGCATCGCATTAGGGAATTGGAAAGGAGCTACGGGGCAGCAGCCTTTAATTTTTATGATATAAATTTCAGGCGACAACGGCAAATCTTACCCGTACCATGGAGCGCCATGGCTCATGATTTGTACATTCGTGCGGCTGCACCGACAATGACAAACAACACGCGCAGTCCGGTTGTACAAAAACATTGTTTTAAATACAATAAATTGCAAGGCTGTACAAATCAGACATGTATTTATGCCCATGTGTGTAGCATTTGCCGTAAGCGCCATCCGGCTTTCAAATGCTTTTCTCGACAGAAATCGGCTAACACTAACCAATCACTATCTGCTGCTCCGGGGCTCCCGTCCAAACAACCTTTGGAAAAATCGACCAGTCAGCCCTTTCGTGCCAATCCCAACACCCGTCAAAAGTAATGTTTTGAACGAATTGTTGCAAAATTATGACAATGTCGAACGAATATTTCTCGTATCAGGTTTTACTGAAGGATTTCGGGTCCCATACACTGGCCCTTTGCCGGTGCACAATGTTACCCGAAATCACCCATCTGCCCATGCTTGTAAAGAAGTGGTCAATCAAAAATTGCGCGATGAAATGGCGGCTGGTCGCATTTTAGGACCTTTTTCAGAAAAACCAATTAATTTGATTTGCTCTCCTCTGGCTCTGGTGCCCAAGAAGGAACCCGGCAAGTTCAGATTAATACAAGATTTGTCATACCCTAAAGGTAAATCAATAAATGATGGCATTCAAAGCCAATTTACTGAAGTTACCTATGACAGTATTGATGTAGTTATTCAAAAGGTGAAAATGTTTGGCCGCCACTGCCTAATGGCCAAAACTGATATTGAAAATGCTTTTCGTATCATTCCAATTCATCCACAAGACAGGCATTTGTTGGGTTTCTCTTGGGCAACAGATGACAGAGTTGAATATTATGTTGATTGCTGTTTAGTTATGGGCCTTAGTATATCCTGCCAATTGTTTAATCGCTTTAGTAATGCGCTTCAATGGATAATGGAAACAAGATATAATGCAGTTATGAGTCATATCCTTGATGATTTTTTCTTTGTGGGCGCTCCGAATTCTGCCCAATGCCAAGAACATTTGGACCACTTCCTTGCTCTTTGTTCCACCATTAATGTGCCTATCAAACAGGAAAAAACAGTTTCACCTACTACCTGTATTACAATATATGGAATAGAAGTGGATAGCTCGTGCATGCTTACGCGATTACCTGCCGATAAGGTTGCCAAAATCTGCACGTTGCTCGACCAATTCAAAATAAAAAAGAAAGTTACACTTAAGGAACTTCAATCACTTCTTGGCCTTCTTAACTTTGCTACATTATGCATCGTTCCGGGTAGAACATTTTTGCGCCGCCTGTATGACCTCACTATTGGGTGTAGGTCTCCAAATTTCTATATCCGCCTAGATCAAGCAGCGCGTGCAGATCTGGCTATGTGGTCTTCTTTCATGCAATCTTTCAATGGGAAATGTATGTTCATGAACGATAATTGGGTCTCAGCTAACACTTTGAATCTGTTTACGGACTCGGCATCTAGTGTTGGATTTGCAGCCGTCTACGGATCTCAGTGGTTTGCGGAGAAATGGCCTGAACAATTTTCAACGTATCACATCAATATTCTTGAACTCTTTCCAATCGTGCTGGCGGTCGAAATCTGGGGACAAAAAATGGCAAATCATAAGATCATCTTTTTTTCCGATAACCAAACCACGGTGTTTGTGTTAAATAATCAAACATCCAAAGATCCGACAATGATGCGTCTCGTTCGACGACTCGTTTTACTTACTATGAAATTCAATATATTATTTCGCGCACAGCATGTGAGCGGTAAAAACAATTCGCTGGCTGATCATTTGTCCCGTTTCAATTTTCAGAAAGCCTTTCTAGAAGCTCCTTGCCTGTCACGCACTCGCACGACAATCCCGGACTATCTGCTGACGCTATAAATCCTACAGCCCGATATGTGGTAGCCAATGCTCTATCTCCGAGGACGAAAAAACTTTATTTTCATTACTGGCAGAGTTTTGCCACATTTTGTGAAAAAAATCAAGTAAAAGTTGCCTTGCCTGTTACGCCCATTAGACTTGTAAATTTCTTAACATCACTTTATCATGCCAAATATCGTAGTAATACTATAGCAGCACATATCTCAGCCTTAGCATATATTAATAAGCTTTTTGGGTTTCCTGACTTCAGCAATTCATTTCTCATTCGGCAATTTATGAAGGGGGTTAACAACCTTAACGGAAACGCAGCACGAGACACGCGGTTGCCTGTCACATTCTGCTTACTGAGGAAAATCATCGCTGCCTTACCACATACTATCCCAGCTTATGTGCCTAGAATAATTTTCTCAACCATGTGCATTCTGGCTTTTCATGGATTTCTTCGCATTGGAGAACTATGTTGTAAGTCTCTGGACGGCTCGAATGTCATACAAACAGAAGATGTTAAGGTCATTTATAATAATACATCTGAAATTGGGCTAGAGTTAAAACTTAGGCATTATAAACATAGTGTTAGACCAGTCACTCTTTTTCTTCCAGTGAATAAAGATGACCCATCCGTGTGTCCCGTTGCTGCTTTTCATCGTTACAGACTAATTTCGTGTCATAACTCCGGCCCGTTCATTCAATTTCCTGGTAATAAATTAGTATCATATGCATTTTTCAATACCCATCTTCGCAATGTGATAGACTTCCTGGGATTCGACTCGTCCAAGTACAAATCCCATTCATTTCGCATTGGTGCAGCAACCAATGCAATCATGCAAGGTTTTTCGGAAGCCACTGTTCAAAAAATGGGTCGTTGGAAGTCAAATGCACTGCAAAATTACGTTCGTATTCCACAGTTACAATTACTACCATAATGAGCGTATTATATATTATTTCCTTGCTTCAGACAAGTATAATGAGACTTAAGTCATTTACGCTGACCAAAGGGTTCAGCATAAGGCTGCCTAGAGGGTGCACATCCTGATAAATTACTATTTTCATTTGTTTTTTCGCAAACGGTATACCTGTTTACAAGTCCAGCATAAGGCTGCTTGTGAATGGAACCGTACTTACGATTTATGAATTACCATGCTTTTAAGAATATTGTCTAAATTAACTATTGCAAAACAAAAGCAGTGGTATATGATTGTTCAGCATAAGGCTGCTCTCATTGAACCACTCTCATGTAGACTGTATATTGTAAATATAATATGTTCGAAACTCTGTATTGTTACTAAGTCCTATTCTGCAAAACATGTATTTAGATTCAACTTTGCAAGTATATTATTAGTCCAGCATAAGGCTGCTATCAACCGTTAATTACTTTGCATTTGTCATTTTGCACTTTTGCGTGTCATTTATGCAGTATATTCTATTCGAATGCATTGTCTTTAAACTTAACATGTCAACGCAACGTTGCTATTTTACCTGTATGTCTATTTCAGCGAATTTGTTCTCACTTCCTTTGTACATGTATACTTTATCAGATCTCACTGTCTGGCGTGCGGGTGGGTACGCAATGAATTGCTTATGGCGGTTTATGTGTACCCACCTTTGTGGGTGCAACTGAATTTATAGAATTATAATAAAACGTCGTTTGTCCGGCGGATGACCTCATTCGCCTAACAAACGGCATTTTCAACAAACACAGTACTTGTCATTGTTTACCGTTGCCCCTCAAATTAACTGCGCCAGACAGATAAGATCTGAATGGATTATGGACGGTCCGACCCTACACTGGAAAGGCTGTGTCATTTAACCCCTCCCCATTAAAGGAGGGGGAAGGTCTGACTAAGTCTTTATAATTGAAGACATAGTGAGGTGTTCCCTTGCCTTTTGGTTAGAGAAGTGGAAAATTAGGATAAAACCCATGGAAAAGGAAATGGAGAGTTCAAATACAAATTTTACTAAGTAAAATATATTTGAGTTCTCCTTTTCCTCATTTATTTCTCGTTACAACCCACAGTGATTATTAACTTCGATTAGCAATACACAAATATAAACTGGTTGAGACAACCCCTTACGATTACGTAAAGCGAATACACAAACCTAAGTGGGTTGATACGATCCCCGGGTATTATGCAAGCTAACCAGTCGCCATTTATAAACCGAAGAGAACAGTGCGGGGTTTTTACCACCTTCTTCCCCGTCCACCACCCTACTTGTCCATGATCCTTTACATATTCTTATAGATGTACGCATACCTAAAATTGGTTGGTCATAATTTCGAATATGCATTGTTTGTTGACTATTATTGTATTATGTTGTGTTTTTCACACCTGCGTGTGTGGCGGTTTATGTGTACCCACCTTTGTGGGTGCAACTGAATTTATAGAATTATAATAAAACGTCGTTTGTCCGGCGGATGACCTCATTCGCCTAACAAACGGCATTTTCAACAAACACAGTACTTGTCATTGTTTACCGTTGCCCCTCAAATTAACTGCGCCAGACAGATAAGATCTGAATGGATTATGGACGGTCCGACCCTACACTGGAAAGGCTGTGTCATTTAACCCCTCCCCATTAAAGGAGGGGGAAGGTCTGACTAAGTCTTTATAATTGAAGACATAGTGAGGTGTTCCCTTGCCTTTTGGTTAGAGAAGTGGAAAATTAGGATAAAACCCATGGAAAAGGAAATGGAGAGTTCAAATAAATTTTGCAGTTCCGTAATTCTATTTTCAAGACTTGATTACTTTAAGTCGAACAAGACAAAAAAGGCCCAAATGTTTATGAAACAAATTTATAATTTATGTTTTGTTATGTATAATTTATGTTTTGTTGATGGAATCCTTTATTTTGGGTAAAATCGGACTTTTCAATGAGGGGTCGAGTTGAAAACAAGATACATGTCGATAAATAATTATCATACTCCATGAGTTGAAATCATTTCATTAATTACAAGAATTGATTGTAATAACCAATTAAACGGTTACAGAGAAAAATTCAAAGCCAGAGCCGAAATTTCGAATCTACAAAGCAAATGTACGGATGAACAAGAAACTGGCCATTACACCCACATCTTAGGGTAAGTCAGTAAACACTGTTCTAAAATGATGTGTACTGCATGTCTTGTTTAATATTTTGTGATGGTATTCCTTGTGATTATCATGTCCGTCAGATGTCAATTCAATAACAAATAACGAACAATGTATTCCGAAAATTAAATTAAACATACATTGAACTATTTTAGGCCTAAACGAATGAAGAAAAAAGAAAACGGCATATTTCCTTAACTTTTGTTTTCGTTTATTTTGACGATGGCGCCGTTTTCATCAAGAGAGAGAACTGGGTTTTCTAAGACCAAAGTATTTGAGGGAGATAAATCAGAGCTGCATATGATCTGCTAGCTGTTAGAGCTAGTTCGCCCAATAAAACACACCAAGTCTACACCGTTCACAATTTGTTATGAAAATAATAACTACACCGTACAGATTACACAGAAACTACACCGTTGTGTCTGCATATTTTTACTGTGACTGCACCGTTGTTTGGCCATTTAGTAAACACAGCGTTTGTGGTCATTTTGGACATTGTTGTGTACAATTACGGTAACCATAGAAAAGAGCATGTTAAAAACATCCAAGTTAGAGCAATAGTTTGTCCCATAGTTCGCCCTTAACTATGTTATCATCCTTAAAAGGCCAACTTTCTCGCTTCGAAAAAAGTTTTCCGTGTTGGGCTGTCTTTGCAATACGACCAAAGGCAATAGAACAACACTGGTACTTGGCTATATAGCACCGTGAATAGGTATACGTTTCTCCTGTACGATAATATCAGTATCAACACAAGATACGGTCATTTAAGGAAATTATCGGCGAAAAACTAGGACACCCACCTCTCACGATTTTCCACGGACGCCATCTTTGATTGACCACTCAAAACTTCCGTACAAACTACACAAATCTAACGGACAGCTTACAACACAGTGAACTTGCTTAAGACCAAACAGAAACAAAATTTCAATGAATAGGGCATTGGAGAGGAAATTGGAGGTTGGTTGGGCTTAAACCGGAAACCGCCATTTTTCAAGGGTCGCGGGTGCTATCAAAATCGTTTATTAGTCACTAAGCGTTTCGAATAAAACCATTATCATAAATACATATCCTTATTCATTTTGTCCCTTTTCTAGCCCTATATATGGCCGTGAATTTCAGTAGTGTTTACCCTTTCAGTGACGGATTTCCAGGAACTACCACCAAGCTACCGTAGCTAATAAGGTACTTCGACTGTTTTCGACACTTTCACGAAAGCGTTTTTACTTGCCATGCTATGTACAATGTTTTGTATTCATGTCGACACGTTTATGAATAATCATTACATTGTCGACCATTTGCATTACTCAAGTGGCTACTTTCTTATGACGGGGAGTATATATAGGTCCTACTAAGGCCTTTCATTTGAGACCATGAACTTTGACCTTGTGATCATGATCTTGAAAGTACGTCTCGTTCAATCAAATATATCGTAATGTAATTTTACTAATAAAATTAGACAATCGATTTAGAAATGTTGGTGGGTATGGCCCAAGATACGTTAAGCGAATGCGGTTTGTCTATCATACCAGTAGGTTGTGGTGTTGTCGGTCTCATGGTTGTTGTTGTCAAAAACGGAAAGTTACAGAAATCTGTATCACAGCAGGACAGGGACACGTCACGTTGATATCTCTCTGTGTCGTCCGCTGAACGCTTACCGAACGGAAATCCCAGACCAAATCCATCACAGGTCTGAAAGGAAGAATCGCATAGCATTTCACGCTGGTATCTTTGTGACTCAGTTATAGACCGATTTCCAATTGTGTATCAAAAAGCTCAACCAAGCTAGACCTACATCATTTTACCTATTACCAGAAATCAATATTCAGGCTAAGACGGGTTTAGATTTAAGTAAATGATGTTCAATTTAATTTCTCAGTCTTTCGTAGAAGAAAGCTTTGTGGCAAATGAAAAAATTGCTTGTCAAAATGTGTGCTTGTCAAATGTTAAAGCAGCAGATATTGTGACATCCATTGGTCCCATTGGTCTTGGCATCTATTATTACATGTGCACTGTCCTTTCATAGCATTAAAATTATTTCCTGTTATTATCTGTGTGGGTGTCGCACGAATCGCTTTCTACGCTCTCTAAGATTCTAATACAGAGCCATCGCATACTTTTTATATACAGCTTTGCCATTCTCAGACTAAAGTCGCATAGATTTTTATCATGTGAAAATAGATGTCGTAAATGTTACTTAACCCTTTACCAAACGTGACAATTTTAAGGTGATCCACTTCAAAAACTGCCACAAATGACAGAATGGAAGTTATTAAAGATAGGATTTGTGTGAAATATGGCATAGAAAATATTGAGACAAAAGGAGAAACTGCTGGTTATCAGCAGTTTCTTCTTTTGTTTCAATGTTTTCCCAAGCCTTTTTAATTTGGGACGTCAAAACCAGGTCTTGTTTGGGAAAGGGTTAAGATACCTCTTCGTATTTACAACGATTCTATCGTTCGTCTGTTTCAGTACTTTTGAATCAAAACTAACATAACTTACAAAAAAGAGAGACTCAGAGAAAGTAAGAGAAAAAAAGACATACCGCCTTCTGTTCACATGACATTATGAATTCATCATGTCCATCTAATGCATGCAGATGTTTGGTCATACACGTCTGTTAAAATTGGTAAATAAGAACTTTAAAGTTTACATGTCAAAGAAGTAAAACATTCAAAGCAATATGAACTGAAAGGGTTTCATTTATATACGTGCATAATCCTTCAGAAAAAGATATTTAGATCGAAATCACCACTGTACTTTGAAAAAAAAAAATAATGTTACCAACATTCTAAACGGTACCGAACAATTAATTGGATTTTTGAGCGTCCATGCTAAATGTATTAACAGAATTTTAGAAGAAAAAAAAAACAATATCGAAAATCGCTGTTTTTCAACGAAATCTTCATAACTGCAGCTTAGAACAAGCTGCAGTTACGAGGTTTTCGTTGAAAAGCGACACAATTTTGTGTCACGTGGTTTCCCGCCGTGATCTCTGCACCTACCATATTGGTCCCACACATTGCCGTTGTATTACAATCGTTTGGATTCACCACGGGTGTCGGACAGGAGTAACATTCAAGTGCTACAAATATAATGCAGTCTGATTAAAATCTGGTGTAAACGTACATTAACATCTGACAGGCATCATTTAGGGGTAATCTTCCATGATCCCGTGGAAACCAAAACCGATTATTTTTTACTCTCACCAATCAAATATTTCAATACCTTTATAAACAACTTCGAAAACATGGTTCGAGATTTGCACTGAAATGTGATTTCCTCCCGACCTACTTTACGGTTTTTGTTCGCGTTCAGAATCTTGAAAACGTTTATTTCATTGGTCAGAGGAAAAGGTCATTGAAGATGACCTCCTACTAATATCTGTAAGTTAGTATCGGATTTTTTTTTCAGATTGACAAATAACGCGATATTTTTTTTTTTTTTTTTTTTTTTTTTTTTTTTTTTTACAAAGGACCCAAATGAATATTACTCAATGCATGGTAAAAATGTTATATCACATCGAAACTTCAAAGTTATTCTGAAACAATTCAATGTACAAAATCGATGTGCATTGTTTGTATTACGGATTCTATTTCAGATGGCGCAGTTTTAGCTTTTATTATCATAAATTACACGGCTGTGATTTCTTTAACCCCTTCCCAAACAAGACCTGGTTTTGACGTCTCAAGAAGAAATGGCTTCGGAAGACATTGAGACAAAAGAAGAAACTGCTGATAACCAGCAGTTTCTCCTTTTGCCTCAATGTTTTCTTAGCTATATTATACATGTGTTCTTCTTTTTATATTAATTATTTTGTCAGATGCAACTCCTTTTAAATTGGACAGCCCTAAATTGTTGTCGTTTGGGAAAGGGTTAAATAACAACTCAGTACTATTTTCTTGTAAACCTGTTAGACCTGTGTACTGTGATACAAATCTTTTTGACGAATGTTACGCTATAATATTATGCGAAATATGAACACATTTTGAATAAAGGTCAGTGTCAGGTCAAATGAAATCCGTAATATACAAGAGCTAGGGATAAGAAAGGGCGGTGGCTTTTAAAACGCAATATTTCATTTATTGTCCATCAAACCCTATGTTGTGGGTATTCATTAGAATCGTTTCCGCGAGACCATTCAAATGAGTACCCAAAACATAGGGTTTGGATTTCAAATAAAGAAAAAGTATATAATAGGAAAATATTGTAAGTATATTGTGCTACAAATAGACCAAGGGCACACACATGTCCTAATAGGAAATGGTCAATGAAAACATTGCATTTTTTATTTGTCCGATTAAACTAGGCCTACTTGTGTCAGTGTTTACATTTTATTATAAAATAGAAGCCTATTGTCTTAACCCCTCTTATCCTTTGCTCTGTGCATATATGCCTACTTACGACAGTTTCCACAGAACCGTATGCACGTATTCATCGAGAAGGCGGGGTCCGAGCAGAGATCAGGCTTGGCCTTTTGGAACAGTAAACATGCAGCCGTGTCCAGGTCCTTACAGGAACTCACGGGGGCTTGAGCTGCACCACCACTGAGTATGGCTTAAAAACAACGACAAATGACATAATTATATATTCCCTTACACAAAATGACCTAGTTTTGACATCCATACAGGAAGATTATTTGGAAAACATTGAGGCAAAAGAAGAAAATGCTGATAATCAGCATTTTCTCCTTTTGTCTCAATACTTTCCAAGCTGTATTGCACACTAATCACATAATCGAATGCACGTGTTCATCGAGAAGGCGGGGTCCGAGCACAGATCAGGCTTGGCCTTTTGGAACAGTAAACATGCAGCCGTGTCCAGGTCCTTACAGGAACTCACGGGGGCTTGAGCTGCACCACCACTGAGTATGGCTTAAAAACAACGACAAATGACATAATTATATATTCCCTTACACAAAATGACCTAGTTTTGACATCCATACAGGAAGATTATTTGGAAAACATTGAGGCAAAAGAAGAAAATGCTGATAATCAGCATTTTCTCCTTTTGTCTCAATACTTTCCAAGCTGTATTGCACACTAATCACATAATCGAATGCACGTGTTCATCGAGAAGGCGGGGTCCGAGCACAGATCAGGCTTGGCCTTTTGGAACAGTAAACATGCAGCCGTGTCCAGGTCCTTACAGGAACTTACGGGGGCTTGAGCTGCTCTACTGCTGATTATGGCTTAAAAACAACAACAAATATCATATACAGCAGACACTCGTTATATCGGCATCGGAGGAGTGGAATTTCTGTTTAAGTCGAAGTGAAAGTCTGGTCCCGTACACACCGATGACTATCAAAAGGTTTTAAAAAACGAAATAATTTCTAAATGCATAATATAGCCGTTGGAATTTATTGTATTAGAAAAAGGGTCGTTTCGAGCATTTTTTTTATCTTCCTACTCCATTTCGATTGTGAATGCAATTAAATACCAACAAATATGTCAAATGTTGTTAAACAGAAATAGACAAAATCGACTTACTCTAACTCCGGATATATCGAGGTATTTTAATGGTCCCTTTGACTTGGAGATAACGAGTAGCGACTGTACGCCTACTTTAAACTCGTCATGTCGAAGTCGTAGTCCATTTTATCTCGAAATATCCGGCGTTTAACTGATTCTGTCACTTTCATAATTGCAATAAAGTAGAACAAGAGCTGTCCGAAGACAGCGCGCTCGACTTTCTAAGTTGCTTAGTATAAAGGGGGCATAACTCCAAATAGAGTGGTCCCAGGGTCATGGGCCCTGATAGTAAGGTAGAGGGTGTGATTGTGAATAAGTATACCAAGTTTGGGTTGAATCCCTTTGATAGTATGGAAGTTATTGATGTTTGAAAAAACTTTAACCTTGGTTGCAACGCCAACGCCAACACCAACGCCAACGCCGACGCCCGGGTGACAGTATAACGAGGGCTCAGTGCAAAACTATTGTAACTACATATTTTTCAGAAATTCACTTTTTTGCATTTTCTGAATCTTTTGGAAGGATTACATCATGTGTTCTAATATTAGGTTTCAATTCTGTATACTTAAAAAGATATTTAGAATTTTAAAAAAAAATCCTCTTTAACTCTGTGAAAGTCAATAAGTTTTTTCCCTCTCCTGTAAAATTTTACAAAATGTAGTTACAATAGTTTTGCACCAAGCCCTTGATAAGCTCTCATTTTCTTCGAAAAGTCGAGCTAAAAATGGAGGAAATTGATCAAAGCGAGCAATTTCTTTCCTTTTCCTACTATATTCCAATTGGTAGTTTTGTTTCAAAAATATTCTATTATCTTTTTTAAGACTAATGTTCTATAATCGGGACGTGACCACATTTTCACATCTACTAATTTGACATAACCTTTGTCAACTGCATTGAAAATATAACACAACGTTTATAAGTATAGACTTGTACACAAATACTTTACTTCTTGTTGTTGAATATGACTTTAACACAAAAAGTTTATTTTTCGAGAATAAACGAGTTTGAACAATAATTCGCTCCTTTAGGTCACGATAAATGGTTTGGTAAATGTTAAAACCATGTATTTGTTTTAATAGTGTTTGAATACAAGTCTAGATTTAAAAACTTTGAGCTATAAATAAAAAAAATGTCTCTATCAACATTGCTGCACTATAGTCTTGTCCCGACAATATGGCCCATGTTTACAAACCTAACCTATGTACAAAACACAATGTTAAGCCCAAAACTGCGAGGTACTGTAATTTTGCATACGATGGTTTGAATCTTACATGTGCCTCATACAAGATTCAAACCAACGAAAGCAAATTTCTATTGATAAATAGGAACGATGTTTACATTAATTGCATTGGTTAAATTTGTAAAGATGTTCCATGATATCGTGACTTGAATAAAGTGCAAATAAATGAGAAACCGTCGCTCTCGACATAAGTTGACTAATTAAAGGGTTTTTTAAAACGCTATTTGTTATTGAAAACACGTATAGCCACAAATACAGTGAACAGGGTGTCCCGAAAAAAACAACAAACAAAACGGAACTCAATTTTGAAAGTGCATTTCTCATGTATCAAGTATTATTTCTCCACCAAATTTACATTATGCAATAACAACGACAGTTTTCTATTAGCAGTTAAAATTTGGTTGAAAAATAACGTTTTTTTTAATATTGGCATTCAAATGAATGCACCCTGAAAACCATTTTAACACGATATCGATCTTTTCGTTTTGCAGCTCGCGCCTACACTCATTGAATAAATTGACGCTTCACAATTGGTTAATATATTCAATACAATACAAAAGTGATTTTGAAACATTGTTTTCACAATAGTGCATTTTCATTTCATCTTTTTTGCTGATAAATAAATTGTTAAAGAAGAGCTGCGATGTAACTAAAATTAATACAAACAAAATATCCAAGTGCACCACAGACTCGTGAATAATAATCATAGGCACTTATTTCATTTGTGACCAACATGACGGTCAGCGCTAAAGATATGATATTAATTCAAGCAAACACCATGTGGACTCAATTTGCACCTGCGGCACGTGTACACATTCAATTTTAAGATACTCGGTAGGCTACATACATGTACATCGGTACAGAATTCAGCAGCTGACCGTTAGTGTGCTTTCACGAACAAACAGGGGCCAGCTTCATCAAAATATTTAAGACATATTTTTGACTTACCGGTGTCTTATGACAAATTTAGGACAAGAAACGCGTATCGCCAATCTGTCGAGACCTGGGTTATGCGATTGTTGTTTTAAGCGATATTTAAGACATTGGTAAGTCAAAAACACGTCTTAAATGTTTTGATGAAACAGGCCCCTGGACGCAAAAATCGATATCATGTCAGAGCGGTTTTTTAGCGTCATTATTAATTTGCTTATACCCTTTGAACCAATGCATATTTTTAAGTGAAATTTGGAACACAAATGCAAAACTAATGTATCGTCAGTACTGCATATTCAAAAATTAGATTCTTTACTTACGCTTTAAAATATTTAACTTTGAATTAGGGTTCCGTTTTTTGGGGGTACACTCTGTATAATCAACCAAAAGTAATCCCGGGACAAGTGCAAAATCCGTTAGTCGAGCGTCTTAACAAAACAATGCCGAAGCGGGGTCATTACAAATGCAGATGACCCGGGTTAATGTTGCTTGGCTTTACTATAAATTACAATAACACTCTTGTATATGAATATAAAAAATATTCTATAAATAATTTCAATTTTAAGACCATGAAAAAAGTAACTTACCTAAGAGTGAAATAAGAACCAACGCCATGATTTGAGTATGTATGTCCCTGTTCAAAACACAAAAAGTCCAAAACCTAATTGATAAGAATTCCAGTCTTTCTTGTTATAAGATAAGACTGTCAGGTGAGCAAGGTCAAAGGTCAAAAAGACATTTCAAATAGACCAAAAGAGAGTATTATTTAATTGCATGTCGGCAATGAATTAGCATGATCACATTCTCGGGGTAAATCATGCGACACAACATGTTCGATGTTTTTCAATAATTCTGTTTATATACTCAGCCAAACTTCCAAGCAACCACTCAGATCTTTGTTAATATTTTAACGAGAACACAGAATACGCTTAAAATTTGCAAATGGCAGCTACCACCCTTCGGAAAGAAGCCTATAAAATTTCAAAGTAAATGGCACAGTCTGCTCTGAAAAATTAAACTTTCAATGAGGATACCATTCATTCTAAAATTCTTGCCAGAGGCTAAAATGTTGTTAATGAGATATTTACGCATAACTTCCAATCCTTTATCACCGGCTGAAAGTGTTCCTGTGTACAAAAGTTAACTTCCGTAAAGAAACCGAAGGCTTGACACTTTTGAAAGCCCGTACTGCATGCCCGTAGGAACAGGGGTCTAAGCCTCCCCAATGTTGGCAAAAAATGCCAAATTTTCTTAATTTTACACTGAAAATTTTGGGAAAATCCAAATTAGCCCCCCCAAAATTTAGGACAAGGGCTTTAACACCCTCCCATATGATATTGCTTCCTACGGGCCTGTACTGTATGCCTGTTGAGATAATGTCACATCGTTAGTGTCGTCGGTGTGAGTGTTTGCGTCTCCGTCGATGTCGGTTACGTAGACGAAAAAGTTATCAGTCTATCTCTTACAAACTGTGTGAGAAGTAGAACTAATATATTTCACACATAGACAGGTCCCACCAAAACAAATCATTTGAGACGATAACATTAGACCCTATGGCATTGACCTGGAAATATTGACGTTTTCTCTCAAAAGGCAGCGTATATATATGCGAGTTACGTTGTCCGCCCCTTTTAGTTAGATAAGGGTTCATTTTTTAGTATGACGCGGTCCCATAAAGAACTTTTGCTAAGTATATTATGTATATTGCTGATTCGAGAAAGGTTTGAAGCAGAAAAAAGGAAGGGAATTCCTGGAAATGTTATTTAACGTAATTGCCAGCTGTCCCTCCGTTGAGCTTGGTTACATCGTGTAGCCAAGGGTTCTATAGTCAAGTCACGATATATTTTGGCTCATTTTACAAATTTCAATCATGCTATCTAAGAAAAAAGCATTAATTATTTTCAATACAGATTATGCATGCGTTCGTTCAAATGTTGCAGGCATCACACGCAAAATTACAGTAGTTTGAAGTTCGACAATTGTTGTACATACGTAATATTTGTTACCATGTGTCATGGCACCGTGACTTGACTATGACTCTCAAGCATATAATATGTGTGCCTTATAACTTTCATAAACGATCCAAATTCTTTCACTAATCAGGGCCAAGTCAGATAACTTGAAATAGGTAGATCAGGTAGATGTGACTTTCTAATTATAGAAATAACTTTTAAACATATTGATAGTTTCGCAATACACCTGTCCTGCCTAAAAAAGCATCTGTAACAATTCTCGTATAATTTTGAGAGCATTATAATTATATGCAATATCATAGAAAATCAAATTTCACAATTTCTACGCTGTACAGATGAGGTCTAGAACTTGTGGAATTAGCGTATTTAGATCGCTGTATTGTCGGATATCGTACACATGGTGGTTGTCTGTGGCTATGGCGTTCAGTTCGTTTACATCCACGCCTGTAAAATTAGAAATGTCGTTTGTCTTCAAAAACCTCATGAATGCAGCTTGTTTTAAGCTGCAGTTACGAGGTTTTCGAAGAAAAGTGACCACTAGCTCTTTCCTAAACGATAAAATGTTATATATAGCAGTCCAAATTCAAAGTTGTTGTAGGCGGATATATAAATAATATCAAAAGTAGAATATGTACAAGTGCATTTGAGAAGAAAGTGAGAAGTTGCTGATAATCAGCAAAATCTTTTTTTTTCCATCATTTTCCAAAGTCCTTTTTTATTAGGGACGCCAAAACCAGATCTTCTTTGGTAAAATGTTAGATGAATGACTTTGGAAAATAGTTAAATGAAGCAACCGCTTTGTCTAAAATATGACTTGACATTATATCTACTTTCGTTTGCAAGAATATAATGACAGCAATTGAAAAGAAAAGGGAGTTGAGTCCCATTATGTCATGTCAATTTTTTCCCGGAGAAACAAATAATTTTGGAAACGTGATCCAGTACGGAATCTAGATTTATGGCAAACTATGCACTTCACTATATAATTAGAATACGACTGTGATCGTGAGTTATGGTAAGTGCATCCCGAAAATAAAATAGCTGTGATCTCAAAAACTTTGGGAAACATTATCAGACTTACCCTTTCCAATGACGATACTAATGACGTCATGGCTAATAGAGTGAAGGTTGTTGGCCTCGTGGATGGTATCTGATTTGTCATTGGACCGTCCATCTGACACGACAATGACGACATTATCGGCGCTCGACCTATTACCGTGCGCGTATTGGAAGATGTTTTTACGGACCGCCTCCAGGGCGTCGCCTGTACGCGTAGCTCCACCTGTATAATGGACTTTGTCTACAGCGTTCAGAAGCTCAGCTTGTGTACCGAAAGTATTGAGATACCACTGAAGCTGAAATGTTGAAAATGAAGTATTTGTTAAAGGTAATGAATATAGGATTGCAACAAAACAACACCAACCATTTGCAGCATTTTACATGATTGGGATTTCAAGTTTGTCTAATGCTATTGTGCTTGAACCTAGCTACTTCTCGGGTTCGGCATAAGCAAAGTTTTAGTAAATTCAAAAATATTGTTGTCGAAGAATGTAAGGTGTTCAACCAAAAATACCAGACCTTTTGTACAATATCTGCAATTTCGGCATGGCCGGCATGACCGAATTTAAGTAATTATTTGCATATCATTTTTGTAGAACTCTTTGTCAGTCTAAGCAAGAATCTTGGAGATAACTAAGAATATCAATTTTTACCTGTGGTCTTGAGCTGTATGCCATCATTGAAACTTGTGCCTCATAGGGTCCGATTGGCAGCTGGTTAATTATAGACTTGGCAAAAAATAAAGAAGATCTGAAGTTGGCCAAGCCTACAGACCCAGAATCGTCCAACACGAAAACGATATCCCTCTTGCAACCTGGAATGAAAACGATACAAAAATGAGCATTTGGCGAATATGCGAGTATTGCAATATTGATGAGCATTAAAACAAATACTGCATTTTGGAAAGTGTTCATCCCCTCTTCTATGTAGTTCTGTATTAAATGTCTGTTTTGACAAGCATTTTTGTCACTTCCCATAATGCTTTCTACAAGCAATGACCAATTAACTTGTATTTGTCGTCTGCAACATCTTTGAATTTGAACAAGTCTAGAATTTTGTCGTCTGGTAATGGATAAAAACTAAATACCTGATGAAGGAATCGGTGTAGTCGGCGCCATTGTAGCAGACGTTGTTGTTTTGAACGGAAAGTTGCAGAATTCCGTGTCACAACAGGACAGTGACACGTCACGTTGATATCTCTCAGTGTCGTCTACTGAACGCTTACCGAAGGGAAATCCTAGACCAAACCCGTCACAGATCTGCGAAAATGTTATATAGCTGCATTTCGAGAAAAAAACCCGATATCAAGGAATTTGAGGACTTCCGTTTGTAAGAGTCTAATGGAGACAAGTATCGAAAAGCAAATTGATTTGATTTATCTCAAAACAGCCTTGTATCAAACAGTCATGTAATAGGTATTGCAACTGCAAAACATGTATCTAGATTGGCTTGGTGCAGTCGAGATTTCAAACATTTAGTAGGAAGGGCAACGACTTCAGAGAATACGTTTCGTTTTAAAACCATATTAATTTGGTAGTTACTGTTTTCACTCAACTGCAATTTTACTCAACTGCAATATCTTTTGATTCTATACATGTATGTGCTTAGATTTTATTTTCTTCTTTTACAATAGGCTATTTCAGTGAAAGTGGCTTGCCTAAATGGTTTTAAATCTTAAAGTGACATTTCAGAATTTTTTGTCATAAATTTTACTTTTATTTTCATCTGAAAAAGCATATTTCCTTATGAAAATTCTGAAAATTTCAAGCCAATATATTGCGCCGTTTTCGAGAATTTTATATTTTTGTGTTAAAATTGAACAAATTGTTGTGGACAACAGTTCGGATTTATATGCAATTTATCGATTATGTCTCAACTTTAAATGCGTGTTTCTCGCTTATTCGCAACAACTTCAAAAAACTAATAGTACTTATACTCATTAGAATAACCAATCTTGGCATCAAGACATACTTTAAAAAATTGAAACCGGAATGAAATGTCCCTTTAACTACGGTCTGTGCAGGAAAATCGGTCTATATAAAAGTGTTTGACTTTCATATAATCTTGACCACACTTACAGCGTTTTACAAGGAAAGATATACATACCTCCTTCTTTTCACAGGTCATAATGTACTCGTCATGTCCATCTAACGCATGTAAATGTTTCGTCGAACACGTCTATAACATAAGAAAAATAAAAAGGTTAGAAGCCCTGCAAAAATATATCCCTTACCCTATACCATACAAATAAATACTCGAACAAACTTACATACATGTACTTATAAAATGCAAATACTATAGAATATGAACAACAGTTACTGCAATTATCTCACTTGCAAGTAAATTGTAGTTTCTTTGGATTTTTCAAGGCTAACAAATACACTATTGACTTGCAATTAATCAAAATTGAAATATGATTTAGATACATTTCGTCCAAAATTGCGATTGATTTTGATATTGTACAAACTGTAAATTGTTGCTGTTACATGGGGGTTTAAGACTTTGTAATATTAAATCATGAAGCGAATATCATTTCACTTTGCTGCTTGTTCCACCTGTTACACTATGTACCTTCAGCGCAAAAATCCATTTGCTTTTGATAACTTTCGACAAGGTTTGGCCTATTGATATTTGGCAATCCGCGAGGGAGATATTGTCTATGATAAAATAAACAATAAAATGTATCTAAATGATCTGTCCCCAATAGCTTTTGAGAACGCCATATTACAAGATCAGTCAGTGCCTACATGGATACTGGCAGAGACTCGTGCTTCTCTTTTTCGATTGCTACCGGCCATGTAGAAGCTATTGGAGAACAACATGATTTCTGATCAGACTGCGTGCACACGCAGGCTGATCTTGAACCATGTTGGGCTCAAAAGCTTTAAGGCACCTTTTCCCAAATCCTGGCACATATGTTTGTTTAAAGGCCTGATCAAACATAACTCCGTGTCCTTGTCACATTCAAAGTAGTTATGGTGTACGAGTGGCCTTCTTGGACGTGCTCTCTAAGTGATATGGACTGGAAGTTGTGTAAGTGACCTAGCCATTACATGTCATAACATGCCAAACCAGTCTTGAATTTGCTCAAGCAGTCTTAAGATTAGTCAGAGTTCCATAAATTCAATGTTAAAACTGCTTAAAAACCAAGACTGCTGACAACATAATTATTTACCTCATTTTGGCCACAAGTGGTCGTCGTGTTACAGTCATTTGGATCCAAGACAGGTGTTGGACAAGAATAGCATTCTATTGCTGTAAGAGGAGAAACACAAACATAACTATCGCTGCTTTTAGCAAAACCTCGTAATTGCAGCTTAACCCTTTCCCAAACGACAAAACTTTAGGGTGTTCCAATCTGAAAGCTGCTGCAGACAACAAAATGCATGTTGAAGATTGGATTGGTGTGCAATATAGCATGGAAAAGGTTGAGGCAAAAGGAGAAACTGCTGGCTATCAGCAGTTTCTTCTTTTGCCTCAATGTTTTTCCAGTCTATTTCTATCAGAGACGCCAAAACCAAATCTTGTTTGGGAAAGAGTTAAACAAGCTGGAGTTACGAGTTGTTTTTTTTAAAGCAGCGATAGGATATTGCAAGGCAACTGTCTTTTAGACAAAGCGACCCTAATCAAGTATAATAATAAAGTACTTTTCGATGCTTTAGAGGAATATGGTCGTATCTGCTATAATTCCTTAAGACATAATATTCTTTTCATTCAATTATTTTTTTGTTGATCCACTTATTCGGTAAAAGGGCTCTGAAAAAACTATTGATGCTAAAGAAGAAAAATAATTAATGCTGATTAACCAGCTATATCCATAATTGTTTCAATATTTTCCTCACAGTTTCAGTATCTTATCAAGATCATCACTGTCGTCTGCAGTAACATTCCAATGAAATCACTCTAAATATTTGTCGATTGGTAACGGAATATTTCATTGTTCAAGACTTACGGCAATTCCCACAGAACCGTTTACACGTGGTATCGGCGAACGCAGGATCGGTGCAGAGATCTGGTTTGGCTTTCTGGAACAGTAAACAGGCCGCTGTGTCTAGATCATTGCAGCTGCTGACTGGGGCTTGGCCTTCAGATCTGCCGAGGAAAACTCCTGCGAAAAAATACACTATTAAGCCATGATTTAAAAAAATTGTCCTTATGTCGCGGATAGTACAGGGGTGAAGAAGCTATTGGAGAATACCATGGTCCCAGATCAGACTGATCCAGGTTGTTCTAAAATGTCATGTACAGGACCTTGTTCCAGATCGTCCCTAATATATTTGTCAACAAAGATGCATGTACTCTCTAGTCTGGGAGATCAACTTGTCATTTGTTTTCGCCAGCATTTAAACGTGACTAAAGAATTAATGTATGGGTATAGGCTTTCTTTTCAGAAGTTCGTCTTTGTATTGTGAAATGGATTTGTTTTTAAAAACAGAAAATAATGCGACTGTCCGTCGACTTGCATAGCGTGGTCGATTTAACCACGTTCTTATACATGATATGCGCAAAGAAATCATAACCAACCACCGTAAATGGACATTGTGCTCAATACAAGTGCAAATATTCTTTTGTTGATCAATGTACATACATATAGCGGACGAGAATCGACCTGGCAGAGCCGCCCATGCTAATCGAATGGAATGCTCTGCCAGGTGAATTCTCGTCAGCTATACCGACTGCATTTAACAGTATGAGTATGAGCTTGTTTTAGCAAAATACAAAGATTAATTTTGTACGCACACATACCAAATAAAAATACAACAGGAAGAACCACCATGTCTTCTGCAATGTTTATATTCCTGTCATAAATCATTTATGATAAGAAAATAGTTTAGCAAGATAAGGAACCTTAGAATGGCCTATATAAGGTCACAGGCAATAATTGGGTCATAGCAGAGGGTTAGAATTGGGTCAACTTTAATCAAAGTCAATCGTTCTATTTTTAATGAAACAAGACTTTGCATAATCTTTCCCCTATGCATCACTTATAGCTTCAAAGATACAATTTCGATGGCTTTTTGAAAGAGCTCAAACAGCGCTTTTTGTCTAAAGTTGTGGGTACATATCATAATATAATTCAAACACAAACGTCCAGGCCCCGGTTTCTCGAAAAAACTTGAGTACGTTCTCAGACTCAAATCTGAGCACAGTACTGAAATCATACGAAATCCATGTGAACTTCAATCAAACAACCTTCAACGATGGAGAGTATTCCATTGAGGTTGAGCATGTTCTCATGAATATGTACATATTTTTTTTTTCGAGAAATCAGGGCCTGGTCAGCCACCATTTATATTAAAAGTGCGCATACGTTAACATTTGAAATGATAAGGAAGCTGGGTACATTTGTACTTATTGTATATAATATACACTGTATAATCTTAGAAAGTCAACAAAAGAGGCCGTAATTTTTGAAAGACACATTTAAAACCCTTACTTTTCCAACAACTTTCTGAGCTTATCCGAATTAAAAGCTGATGCAACGGACAAAATTATTGTTGCCAGGATTGGAAAGTATGCCATCGTATAAACGAAATTTGAAAAGAAACGCGAGAGAAAAAAAGAAATGTCAAATTTGAACAGTCTCTATAATCTTTTTCAAAGCTTTCGTGATTGGGAAAGTCCAACTATATTTTATTTAGGAAAGCGTTACTTATCATTATTCAAACTCATTTTGCTCCATTTTATGCTTTCACAAACAAGACGTCTCTAAAATAAAAGGTTTCGGAAAACATTTCGAAAGAAAAATGAAAATACTGGTTATCAGCTGGTTATCGCATTTACATTAACTAGATCTATTTACCATGCTGTAGTTTTTGCACAATTTTCTCATAATCAAACGTCCAATTTTTAAATCGATTTGTTGTTTTTGAAAAGGTTAAGCAACATGACCTGAGCTGTTTCATGTTTGGACAAAGTCATCGTGATCAGTCGAGATTTGACATGTAATATATAACTCATAACAAATGACATGGTACAGCATCCCTAGCTACTAGCTAGGGATGCCCTGCCAGGTCAATTATCATGAGCTATGACTTTCAAACTTCGTTTATGCAGCGTCATGATATCAACAGAAAATTAATCCCAAAATAGAGTTTGTCTATGGTGGTATATTTCTGCCAAGAGACACGAGGTAGTAGTATTATGAAATTTGGAGTCATAACAATAAGATAAAGTTATGAGAAAATTTCATCTTGAAAATGAAAGTTCTTGTGATATTGCTAGGTCTATCTGTTGTTTCCTTTTTAACAATAAGTGTCCATTATTGACATCTAGATGAAATTATTGCAATAGAAAAGTCTACGAATAGATATACCATATTTAAATAGAGCCGAAGGATAAAGACAAAGCGTTTCGGCAAGGGTTGACATCTAAATATATACATGTACTAGAGGAAAGAAAAAACGCAATAACTATTTTGGGCATTACTCTTATTTTTTTCAATATTATTGAATCCTAATTGTTACTGGTAGTTAAAGGGAATTGTGTCTTGATATTGATCTTTGATTTTACAGCAGACCAAGTCAAACGTGTCGGATTACGTCAAAATAGACGTTTACATGTTTTCGCCGTACAAATATTCACATGGCTAAACTTTACATTAAACTCTTTAAAGTTGAGTAGGTGAACGTCGACTCGATAAAATGCAATGTGTTTTATTTGGAGTTAAAGCCCCGTTTCACAGCGCGAATCTCCCAAAGAAGGTTTCCAGCAACAATTGCGATGTCTACGAATGGGACATCTCAATACGCGGTTGCTGCAGACTTTGGTGTACATCAGTCGACAAAAGATCACTTCTGAAAATGTTTTAAAATCAACGGAACAACTCTCGATCGTCCCAAAAGCTGTCGTATACGTGTAACGTCACGACGTCAGGGCCGTTATCTTTGCTTGATTCACATACTAAACAAAATCTGATTACTGAGGCAGATTGCCGAGACTATTGATGTACAGAACGACAACCAAATTTTAGCCAGACTGAGTAATTTTTTACATTAGTCTGGATTACGTGCGAGACGCTGACGCAAGTAACTGTTTGTTGACGTTAACGAAAAGCCTAACACGCTTTACCGCTTAAATGCGGAATGTGTAACCTATGACCTTAATGCAATATTTACACATAAAAGTCAAATGATAAAAGGTTTACAGTGCATTGAAAATGATATTTGAATAATAATGATTTTCAGAAAAATGTATGATCGAAATGGTTGCTGCGCGTCTTTTTTCCCTTAGTACAGATACTGTGAATGTCTCTTAGTCGTGTTGTTCGCTTGCAATGCAAAAATTTTATCTCGTTGTCACTAGTGGGCATAATCGTATAAAAGGTACGCATATCACGGTAATAGGGGTCGATTTTATCAGTTAAACCGTGACGTAATGTCGGACAAACAAATAGTATTTCGTTAAAGTTGTTTTAAAATCTCGTAACAACGGCTAGATCCAAACATAAAAACGGTGACCGAGTCTATTTTAAGAACAGAATTCATCGCTATTCTATTATAAACACTTTTATGATACGATTAAAACTTTCATGAAAATATATTTTATCATCATATTTTTTCTTCAAATCAATATGGTACTGACATCTTGTATTTAGTGGCAGAATTATATCACCATAAATATACCAAAGCTTAACGTTCAATATTCTTTACATTCAGCTGGCAATTTTGCTTTTGTAAAAGAAATCTGTTGTTTCCAATATATTGGCTTATACAAACTAACTGCACGGGTTCTGCCTTCATTTTAGTCTGGTTCCCTGCCTTCTATACTGCGGAAAGAAGTGTAGGGGAGGGAACTCAGACTACCTTCATTTTGTCTGGCAGCTTTTTAATCCATTACCAAACGGCAAAATATTACACGGTTCCAAATTCAAAGATGACAGTTTAAAGTGAATGCCATTTTACATTTTTTGTGTCTTTTTGTATTTAAAAATTCATTGTGGGAAACGAGGAAATTGCTTGTCAAAAGCAATTTCTTCATTTTCCACAATGTTTTCCAAAGCCGTTTTCTTGTGGGAAATCGAAATGTGGTAATTGGTTAACCCATTCTCATATCTGGTTTTGTCTACCCTAACACATAAGCCCTTTGACAATTTTGACACAAGAACAAAACAAAAAAATGATAGCTTACATTAATATTTAAATAGACAGATACAATGTCAAATACTTTTGTCGTCTGCAGCGTTAATTAAAGTGGATCAGATCATACCTTTGTCACTTAGGACAGAGTCACGTGTATGGTATTTCAATAGCAATGAATTTTGTGCTTAAAATAGACTAGATTTGTCGTTATACATTGATAAACCGTCGGTGTCGTATTAAAATATCGTAACTACGGCTTGAATCAAGCCGCAGGTACGAGATTTTACAGCAATACCTACGGAATACTATTGTTTGTCCGAAATTACGTCATGGTTTACTTGATAAAATCGCTCCCAATATGAGACGATTTAATCCATGGTATCGTGACGTAATTCCGGATAAACAATAGTATTTTCATTGGCGTTGTTATAAAATCTCGTAACTACGGTTTGATTAAAGCCGTAGTTACGAGATTTTGTAACAACACACACGGCTTATCAATAGATACCGGTAAACCCAGTCTATTTTTAGCACAAAATTCATTGCTTTTAATTTCTTATTGTCCATGCGAGTACAGATACTACTTACCTTATTTATGCACAGACATGTGTCCGATTTAAATCACACGTGATCCAAACCATCAGACCAAAGGTGATGATAATACTATAGGCAACTTGCAAAATTAGTCTTGATATAACTATTTTAAAGTAAATTGGAGGTAACATTTTTATGATATTTTTTTTAATTCGTGATCAAAAGATAGAATACTTATATACTTATCTAATTTTGTTTTCTTTTACTCCAGTTTTAGCATTTAGAATTTCTTTCCAAAAGTTTGTTTATAAAGATCATACGATGAAGAATGGTCCTTTTTCACGGTGGAGATTGTGTATTATGGGATTGGTAGATCTACGGACAAATTTGCTCGCTTTAAGTAACACATTTTGTAACAACTTTGTTATTTCTGCGTCAATTTCCAAACTATTAATTTTGTTGAATGTACCCTCGCCTTACTGAGCTCTTTCCTCTGATGTATGATTTACTTGAGACCTCCTTGTACATTTTGCAAATATTGACCCAACTGACCAGAACGACAAAAAATCAGATAAAAAGTTATTGCAAAATAATTGACCAGAATCGAGATCATGTTTGTCCGTAGTTGTTATCCATCCCATGATGTACAATCTCCGCCGTGGTATTTCTCTATTATTATTGTAAAGCATGGGCAACATTAACATAATAATCCTGAACAATTCAAAATTCTTATTTTGAATGTTTGAATACAATGTAGATACGTTTTGATATGAGCAGGTTTTTATGGTATTGAATGGAAAAGTGTGGGTCAACTAGGTTATAGTGCATCATCCAATTATGACAGACTAAATGGTATTTCTTAAAAAAATTAGGCTTCGAGAAAACTTTGCAAATGAGCTTTTTGATTTATGGACAAACGCTTAAGCAAATCGTCGGTTTTCAACGAAAACATCGTAACTGCAGCTTAAATCAAGCTGCAGTTACTCGGTTTACGTTGAAAAGCGACGAAATGGTACTTTTGTTACTTACGTTTCACACAATTACATGCAGGACTCATAAAAAACACCAAAATAAACATGGCTTCAACTGGTGTTCCGGAGGATATTATCAAACAGACGGGCGGTTGTGGGCGGTACCAAATCACCCTTGCTATCGTCATGCACGCAATGAAGACTACGGTCGTGTGGAGCATGTTGACCATGATATTTGCTGCTGCTATGCCAAAATGGTGGTGTGTTGATGACGTTATTAGTGACGTCACACTCTCATCTAATTGGACGAACATTTCCGAGGGCGTGCCCGTTTACAACGATTCATCTGGTTTGTTGAAAAGCTGCACAAACAGTCGTGGCCAAGCATGTCAGCGAATTGTGTATGATTATTCCATGAAAACAATACATAACGACGTGAGTATCTTGTACATTATTTCTTCTTTTTTCATTGTCTGTGAAATCCGATCGAGCATTGCTAATTGATATTAATCAGTTGGGTGTGAATTAACCGTCACTTGTTAAACCTTTTTTCTGGTTGCAATCACCTTCATCTATTATAGCTACACATAGATCGTAGTTATTCAGTATTTACACCTTACGTATGTTCAGAAACTGAACGTCTTCGAGAAAAATCCCTCATATAGTTGCAAAAGATGGGGTAATTCTTCGCTTTTTACAAGAGCTTGCTTCAAGCACTTTTGAAAGGTGTATTACGGCAGAATTTAAATGTCCAACCCACTTTTTAATTATACTATTTTCGGATACCGTATACGATAAAATCCAAATGAAAACATAAAACTTGATAATTCACCTACTCTTTTGAGATGCTTCTATAATAATTATTTACATGTATAATATATATCTTTTATAGATATGTGTCTAATTAATTACAGTTTGAGTTGGCTTGCGACAAGGACTGGGTCCCGTCCACCATCGCTTCTGTACAAATGGCCGGTTTATTCATTGGTCACTTCGTCAGTGGACATTTAGCTGACACGTTTGGTAGAAAGGTACCAATGATGCTGGCTTTAGTCATGATGCTCGTGTTTAACTTAGTGGCCTACTTCTCAACGTCTTGGATTCTACTGGCAGTTGCTAGGGCTTTAATAGGTAGGAGATTCCTGATTTTGCATTTCCATATTGTGTCACCATTATCGTAAATACAACTTACCATGAAATATATCCGAGTAAATTGGCACATTTGCGCTAAATAGATCTACATATATCTAAATGCTAGTTCTAAACGGTCTCGATGGCATATTAACGAAAAATTATCCTGATATCAAAGATAAATCAATGAAGTGTTTGTTAAAGTGACATTTCACATTTATAGTATGTCTTGCTGCAAAGAGTGTTTATTCTAATGTGTAGAAATGCTATCAGTTTTTTGAAGTTGTTATTTATAAGCGAAAAATATGCCTTCAAAGTTAAGACAGAAATGACAATTTCTATATAGATCTAAATCGAAACTGTTGTCTACAACAATTCGTTTAATTTTAGCACAAAATAAATATTTCTAGTAAACGGTTCAATACTTTGGCTTGAAATTTTCAGAATTTTCATAACAAAGCATGCTTTTTCAGATAGAATAAAAGTAAAATTTATGTAAAAATAATTGTGAAATGTTACTTTAAATGCTCAGAATAGCTTGACGTTTAAATCAATTGATATAACCCGATCTTTGCTTCTTCAGCATTTCTAGAACGCATGATACTAAAATAATTCTTGCTCAGGATGTATATGCATATTTTTCTGTTTGTAGGTTTCGGTATGGCGTTGAACCTGACTATACAGTACTCTCTAGTTGCGGAGGTTTCTTTGGTAAAATGGCGGGCAGTTAACGTGAACGCGCCATCATGGGCCACAGAGACTATCTTGTTTTGTCTGGTTGGTTACGTCATTCCAGATTGGAGGATGTTGTCGTTGATCTCTGGTCTGATGACGATACCATTCATGGCGACGTGGTGGTAAGTTTTTCGTTGTTTATTTGTGATAAAATGTGCAATTTAACCCTTTCCCAAACGACAAAATTTTAGGGTGATCCACTTCAAAAACTGCCACAAATGACAAAAAAGAGATCATTTAAGAAAGGATTTGTGTAAAGTATGGCAAATATTGAGACAAAAGGAGAAACTGCTGGTTATCAGCAGTTTCTTCTTTTGTTTCAATGTTTTCATAAGCCATTTCGATTAGGGACGTCAAAACCAGGTCTTGTTTGGAAAAGGGTTAAAGATAATTTATCAGGTTCATAGTTATTTGTCTGATGAAACTTTCCAGATAGGATAATATCATCGACTTTCTTTGAAAACAACATAACTGCAGTATGTGACATCACATTCGCGTATCATTTTTCAGAAAAATTGATATTCCAGATGTAAATAAATGGAGATCTACTAATAAAAGTATTTATGATAAAAAATTATCTCTTTAAGAGATGAAAAGACGTTATTCATTTACGACGTCTTTGTATTACCATTCATGTATTCACGTCAGTGATGTAATTGGTTGATGATTTGTATAATGATGCTAAATCTATGCCGTAGAATTTGTATTATCGCTTCAATATATTATGTTTTTGTCTTAGCTCTAACAGTGTTTCTTTCCTCTGGTAACTGTGTTAAGTAGATGACTTGGAATTTGATATGCAAGAGGGATTTGTTGTAAAATGCATAGGCATACCAGGTGTGCTGTTGCTGCTTTCCATTTCACTAGATCGATATGAATCTCACATTAAATCCGGGAAGAAAATCAGCAAATACGTTCCAAATAAATATTTAGAAAAAAGATATATGTTTCTGCTTTGAATTATTCCAGGATCGTTCCGGAGAGTTTTCGCTGGTATTTGTCGCATGATCGAATGTCCGATGCTAGAAATATGATCAATCGTATAGCGAAGTTCAATGGCAAGGATTCTGTTCAAGAAACTGAGCTTGATAATCATTTACACAGCATAAAAGCCACCGAGGAAAAAGGAGACGACAAGCATTATAGTATTATGGATTTATTTAGGACACGGGCAATGCTAAAAGTTACGTGTATTTTAGCGTTGAGTTGGTAAGCCCTTTATGTTAATTTTGCATTGAAATGTTAGGCATTAAACAATATATTCCTTAATATTTGTGTTCGAATGAATTATCACATTGTTTGTAGGAAACAAAATCGTCATCAAAGTTGACTCGTTTATCAAGATCTAAAAATGGGCAAATCTAATTTACATTTATAATATTCATAAATGCAGATATTAACACTTAATCATTAATTGATCGAGTAATGTTAAAAACTATTCATATGTAATAAACAACCACTGTGCAAAGATGTTATCAATAGCTTTATTTCAGGTCAAACATGTGAAAATAATACTATTTTCATTTTAAACCTATGTAGATTTTTTTTGGTTTTGGACATTGTAGGTTTTCTCTAGGTCTCACGGGCTATGGTATAAGTTTCGGCATCCAAGCTTTGTCCGGCAACTTTTTCATGAACATGATAACATTCGCCGCCATCGGTATCATACCTTCCATTCTCGTGATTTTCTTGGCCAACAGGTTTGTGACTTTTACCCTTTCCCAAAGAATGGTCACGCATTTTTTACTAAAACAGATATAACAACGCCAATTAATTGTAAACAATTCGATGCTAACGCCACAGAGAAATCTAGCTGTAAAGAGGTACTCCAGATTCTAAAGTATTCAGCCCGAAGGTAGATATCAAACACTTCATATGACGTCGGTGTCTTCCATGGCAACAGAGATTGATGATGTTAACGGGCCTCCTAGCAGACCAAAATAAAAATAAAGGGCTTTATAAAGGCTCAAATGTGTGAAAATAAAGGCTTTTTAGTGTAAAATCAGACAAAATAAAGAGTAAATAAAGGCCATTTTCGATGGAGAATACACGGTCATAACTAAAGTCATTTTTATGTAGCTCTTAAATAAGAGGGGTATGGGGGTCTCCCCCTGGAAAATTTTGAAAAATTTAGGTAGGATTTAGTGGCATCTGATAATGTCAGTATTGTAAGACAATACATAAAAAAGGAAAAATGCTGAATAAAGTTCATTACTTGCTTTAAGCTTAGACGGCAACTAGTCAGAGCAAATATAAAGCTTTTGAGAGAGAATTATAGGATATTTTGGCTTTTTAAAGGTTTACTTGGAAAAAGTAAAGGTTTTAAAGGTTTACTCTGAAATTAAAGGTTTTTAAAGGTTTTAAAGGTTTCACAAGGAGGCCTGCACAGTTAATCCGATTTATGGGTGAAATACGTGAAGGGATTAAGTCACTATCGAGTTGGGTAGTAACAGAAAAGAAATTCATTGCTTTTAATACACATCTCGAATGGACATTTTCAAATTCGTTTAAATATGGAATTTATACACTGTACCATTTAAATCGGTAAATATTTCCAGGTAGAATTTCAGCGTTTTTTTCTTCTTAAATAGTTACAGTGCTTATCAAACACAAATCCTCTTTTTATCACCAGCCTCTTTGCCTCTTGCTTTAATGGCATTGATGTCGAAGCTCCTTTACAATTTTAAAAATTTGGGGGAAAATAAAGTATTAGCTGAATTATCTTTGTAGATTTGGCCGGCGTCGGACTTCTGTACTCATCTTCGTTTTAAAGGCAGTATCGTCCTTAACTGTCGGTGTTGTCCAATATATAGGTAACTTTCTTTGATTAATGAGCCGGTGTAACGTAGTAAAGTGACCCCCATAGAATACTGACCCCCCGGTCACTATTCTATATAGAATACTGACCCCTCGGTCATAATATTATGACCGGGGGTCATAGTATTATGACCTACCCACACGTAGAAAAGTGACCCCTTACGTAGAATTGTGACCCCCCCATAAAATATCGACCCCCTTCTCCACATACACATCAAAAGTCTTACTCTATTATAAACCCAACTATGGTAGACGTACAACATAATTATCTTCATCGATAGGCATCAGAGGTGCAATGACACTCGTCCGTGCATGCGTCTGTCCGTACATGTACAGAGTGTTTTGACCGCAACTTTTCATTCATTATTGGGCGAATCCGATTAAAACTGGCTGGTTAGACGCTTCCATCGCATCTGAATTGATTTGATGTAAACTCCATGCTGTTTTCAACTGTTATGGTCATATTGCGGCGGCTGGAGCACCTACTATGGATTCCTGATATTTCTAGCACCCGCACTACCAAACAATACAAACAAACCCTCCTGCTGCTCTCTCATATAGATGATTCACACCCATTGGTGAGAGACAAATGACGTTTGTCAAATGTCAGAATGGCTACATGCCGAGCCAGGTTCGAACTCACGACCCTTGATTGACAGACCCCGACGTTACCAACTAAGCTATCCGGTCTCGGAGCAGCTGTATTGGTTCTTAATCGTATGCACAGTAGGCGTACAGTATATTCATGGATCGAACTACTACCGACGTATATTTGTATGGAATGGGTAAATGGTTTTAAAAGGATAAATTTCTGACCGAAAATCACTTGTCACTCTGCGTTGTGAGTTCGAAGCCTACCAGAGTTATGTATGTGTGTCTGCCATACGCACTTTCCTACCTGGCGGATGCATACTAGAGTGAATATGTTAACATTTAGTCACTTTGAATAGCGAGATAGTAATCTAGGCTTCTCAATCTGATTAAAATCCTGTGTTGACTTGACAGTAAATCTTACAGGCACCAGCAGGGGGGTCATCTTCTGTGACCCTTTTTCTGACCAATCAAATAAACGCTTCATTGATTGGCGAAGTGATTTAATCCGAAAACTAGGTCACGATGATGTCACATTTCAGTGTAATGCCATGTGCTTGTCATGGGAAGGTATAAGTAACCTGTCGCGCTAAAGGGGACGTAATGGGAAGTCCATAAAACTTAATTTAGAGAAATAAGCCAGACTAAAAAGGCGTCAAGCAGCTGTCGCAATTGGAAAATAAAGATGTAGGATATGAAAAAAAATAATTAATCGAATATAGAATTTCATTAAATTCTGTCTAGATTAAAAGAAATATGCGAAAAACTTCTACAATAAGGCCCCTTTTCCTATAACACAGCATCAAATTGAGAAACAGAGAGAAAAGGTTCTTGGCAGAATTCCACGAAGTTCATATTGAAGTTTCGTCCAATTTGGTACAAGAGTTGTGGAGATTTTGCTTTGGGTAGACTTAAAGATCTAGACGCAATGTTATTATACATCTAGTCCCCTTTTCACATGACAGTATTTTTGTACATGATTTATTAATTATATAAGCTACAGAACATCTCATTCATCACTGAAGAACAAAATTTCATTAAATCATGTTCATTTAATTAAGAGAAATTAGAGAAACAATAATTTCTACATTTAGGCCCCCTTTTCTGTGACGCAGCCTCAATTTGAAAAAAAAAAAAAAAAAAAAAAAAAAAATGAGAACACTGACTCAAAAGGTATTCAGGGATTATACATGTGAAGTTTCATTGAATTTGGCCTAAAGGTTGCTGACATCTGACTGTATATAAACGGAAGGACAGACAGACGGACGGACGGAAGGACGGACGAACGAACGGAAGGATAGCATGGCGACTAAATGCTCCCCGAAACTTTTTTCGATGAGCATAATAAACACGGATGTGATTTGAAGCGATATTTATACATGTAGTGTATGTTAAATTAGCAATAAACTAGGTGGGGTCAGTATTTTATAGATAAAATCAGGGGGGGGGGGGTCGTTATATTACATGGGGGTCAGTATTTTATAGAAAGGGGTCAGTATTCTATGGGGGTCACTTTACTACGTTACACCGGCATCACTAAAATGGCTCGACATCTGGTAAAAGTGTTCGATCGAGACCATCACATCGCTGCTTTTCTTAAAAGACCAAGTAACTACAACCTAGGAACAATAATTATTGCAACTTAAGATAGAATACACGAAATGTCGCCATTTTTACTTTCATAAAACATCGGATTTTGTCGAGTGGCGTAGTTACGTATCTGAACCAATCTGGGCGCGGTCGTAAACATTCGTCGGTGGAAATTTCCACCGCCTAACGTTTTCGACGGCGTCCGAATAATTCCAACCTCGCGTGATTCTCATTAGGGGTAGACTACCTTAACAAGTTATAGTTATATCCAAATACGTACTTCAACTCTGAAGTAACGTCCCTTATTGCATGTGGACATCGGTTGACAGCCTGTTAGGGCTCAGACTGTAAAGTTCGGTTATGTAAAGTTACGTAGAATGTATAGACATGCCTAAATTTGAGATAATAGTTTTACTTTGCATTTTTGTTATTAGTCTAGGGGCCAACCCCATAAAGAGGCCTAGAAAGTGGTTTTCTTTGGACTAATAGTCCAGAAAGATTCCGATGGTACAGTGAGTTAGGGTAACCATTGGGGCTTTATTTTATGGTGGATGCCAGAACTGAAAGTGGTGCAGATTTTTTCCATGGGCAGATAACTCTACCCACCCAAAAATGAAATAAACAGTTTTTTAGTTGACCATGAATCGAAATTGTCGTCAAAATTTTTTCTGTGACTTTTTTTCATCAAAAACTTTATGTTTTAATTGAAATATTATGCATGCCAAAAAATAATTAGCAATAGAATAGTCGATTTTTAAAACACATTTACCGTAATTGCCCTAATAAATGTTCAATCACCAAAATAGAAAAATCACTCTAAAATAATTAAAAAAAGTTTTTTTCAAACTTTATTATCTTTTTAAACGTTGATGATAGAAAAGTTTAGACACCATAAGGATATTTTGAAGTCAATTAGGTTTCGTTCCAGGATGACTTTTGCAGCAAATGTCGGTGTGATTTTTTTCTGGTGGCAGACAACTCTTACTACCAATAAGGGCTTGTTCAAAGAAAGGCTTTATGACAAAACATGTTTACAATCTAGTTCTCGCAAAAGTAAACCAATATTCATTAAACTAAATCAGAACAAGTATGATAATAGGTTCTTCAATGAGTTTAATTATTGGCCAGATCGTACCAGAAAGTCCTGAGTTATCTGCCCTTGAACATCAAAAATAGCTATTTTAGACTTTGTTTACCATCTAGAATCCACAAATATTGACCAATGAAAATGAAACTTCTACATAATGATAAAGACCATAAGATCTCAAATGAATATAATTTTCGGCCTGATCGGACAAGAAAATAATGAGCTATTTGCCCTTGAATTTGACAAAATTGCCGTTTTTGACTGTTTTCGACTTTGTTTACACTCTAGCATTTATAAATATTGACCAATCAAGTTGAAACCTGGACATTATGTTGCTGACTAAAAGATCTCCGAGGCGTTTAATTCTCAGAATGATCAGAATAGAACATCGCGAGTTATATGCCCTTGAATTTAACAGATTTGCCATTTTCGACTATTTTCGACTTGATTTACACTCTAGAATCTTCAAGTATTGATCAATCCAAATAAAACTTATGCATAACGATTGGAACCAAAAGATCTCAGATGAGTACAATTTTTTAGAATGATCGGGACATAAATTCATGAGTTACTTGCCCTTGAATTTTACAAAATTGCCGTTTTACGACTATTTACGACTTCGTATACACTTTAGTATCTACAACTACAATAGTACCAGCCGAAAATGACAGTGACGTGGGCTAATGTTTACTACTTGACAACCAATCAACTCTGTTCGTATTAGTAACGGTGCAAACCAGACAAATTGATTGGTTTTGCAGCAGTAAACATCAGCCTACGTCACTGTTATTTTCGGCTGGGACTATTGTAGAGACCAATCAATTTGAAACTTGGTCATAATATTGTTGACCATGAGATCGCGACTGAGTACAATTTTCAGAATGATAGGGACATAAAGTCATGAGTTATATGCCCTTGAATTTTACAAGATAGCCGTTTTCAACTATTTTCAACTCCGTTTACACTCTAGAGTGTATAATTATTGACCAATCCAAATGAAACTCATACATAAGGATTTGGATTATAATATCTCTATTGAGTACAATTTTCAGAATGATCGGGACATAAAGTCAATAGTTATATGCCCTTGAAGTTTACAAAATTGCCATTTTCGACTATTTTCGACTCTGTTTACACTCTAGCATGTATAATTATTGACCAATCCAAAGGAAACTTATACATAAGGATTGGGACTATGGTATCTCGATTGAATACAATTTTCAAAATGATTGGGACATTGAGTTATGAGTTATATGCCCTTGAATTTTACAAAATTGCCGTTTTCGAATATTTTGACTTGGTTTACTCTCTAGCATTTACACTTAATTAATCCAAATGAAACTTTTATACAATGTTGGTAACCATAAGATCTAGGACGAGTATAATTTTCAGAATGATCGGGACTGGAAGTCATGAAATATGCCATTGAATTTTACAAAATTGCTGTTATAGACTATTTTCGACTTGGTTTACACTCTAGCATCTACACTTAATGACCAATCCAAATGAAACTTGGACACAATCTTGGTGACCATAAGATATAGACTGATTTTAATTTCAGTCCGGCAGGATCAGAAAGCTGTGTTTTTGTGCCCTTGAATTTGATAAAAACTGATGTTTTTATGCTCCCCGAAAAAAATTCGGGGGAGCATATAGTCGCCACGCTGTCCGTCCGTACGTCCGTCCGTGTGTCCGTCCGTCCATCCGTCCGTCCACGGCCATATCTCAGCAACCCTTGGACCAAATTCAATGAAACTTCACATGTGAACTCCCTGGGTCAATACCTAGGGACCTTTTTCTCCGTTTGTAAATTTAAGGCTGCGTCATGGAAAAAGGGGCCTTAGTGTAAAAATAGGTTTTCTCTTATTTCTCTTCATCTAAAGGGCAGAATTTAATGAAATTTTGTGCTCATGTAATAAATAGGATGTTCTAGACCATATTCTATAAATAATGTGTGTACAAAAAAGCTGTCATGGGAAAAGGGGGCTTAATGTATGATAGTTTTTATTTTGTGACAAACACTTGTTCGGGGAGCATAATCCGTCTGTGACGGCTCTTGTTTACTTTGGTTTTACTCTAACAACCACAGATTTTGGCCAGTCGAGACAAAAAACTAAAACATAATATTGGTGACCATTCTTATAAGATGAATACAAATGTCGACATAATTGGACCAGATGTTGTTAAGTTATCTTCCGTCGAATTGGACAAAATTTCCATTTTGACTTTATTTTCAGTCAAATAACCAGATAGATGGACAAAATAAGACGATATTTGATGGGTAGAATGTTTCCGACGTTGTTTTTACTCTAAAAACCACACATAGTGAACAATCAATTGACCATTTTTGACTTTGTTTTCATTGCAAAAGACACACATGTTGATCGGTCGATACAAAACGTGGACAAAATGTAAGTGACCACAAGATATGGTTCAGTTTTCAGCCTGATCATGATCCAACAATTTTAGTTGCTTTCCCTTGAACTTGACAAAACTGCTGTTTACGAGTGTTCAGTTTTGCAGTCACAAATATTAATTGATTTGAATAAAACTTGGGCTCATATTATCTTGGTTCAGGTGAGCGATTTAGGACCATCATGGTCCTCATGTTATTTATTAAGAATATCTGACAATCAAAACTCTTTTTCAAGGATTTGCGTTAAATGTCATTTGAAAACGCGAAATTCGTTAAGTTACAGGTAAATATTGATTACGTTTTAAGCACACAAAGTTTGGGCAATGAAAGACGTACCGACGATCGGACGTACAAAATGGACAGTAGAATTTATTAACATATTCTAAATTGTCTCCTTCTACATTACTTCTATCAGTCTTTTTCGATGATTTGGGTGCAAAATTGTGACTTATCTGAATTATATGCCAATAAATAAGCTATCAGCCATTTCCGACAGAAAATTTCCAATTTTCAAAAAATATATCAACTTGCGGACATGGATTAAACATGTTTTTTATCAAATGACATGTCATGTTAGAAGTTTAAAAACATTTCCGGGTACTTGGAAATGCATTTTCACAGTTTTAAGCAGATCTATAAGTTTTTGGCTTTTTAACGACATCATGAAGTAGAAGGGGGTAGACATAGCTTAAATTGGTGGGTGGGGTAAGGACAATTGTAGATTTCTTAGAATTCAAGATGATTTTTGGTATAAGAAAATTACAAGCACAAATACTATTCAAATGTGATTTCTTTCCATAAAAATAATTTATCAATTAGATAAAGATGGTAGTATAAAAACAATTTCTGACGACTACTATTTAACCTTAATTTCAAGTGGGTGCGGTAAGAAAAGTGCTTGTAAAAAAAAATTGCACCACTTTTGATTATGGCATCCACCCTATTCTAACGTCCCATTGAACTAACAATCACCTGGTACCAACAGATTTTTTCTGGACGATTGGTCCAATAAGAATTCATTTTGCGGGACGGGCCCCTAGACTATATGTGATTTTAGCAAGGCATCTAAGTATCGCGATGTCAGATCCTGACAAGTGCGATATCAGGTCCTAACACGAACATTACTAAACTGTACGTTAACTAGCACGATTATTTTCTTGTCAGATATGGACGAAGGACTACGGGGCCGACTTACAAACGGATTCGCTCTCTTTTGTTCCACGGCTAATGGCATGGCTTGGGGATCAGTCCAGACGATGACCTTAGAACTTTATCCCACGGTCATCAGGTACATATCGATACTTTTCAACGAAACTGCAGCTTGTTTTAAGGTTTTTGTTGAAAAGCAGTATTTCTTGTTCTGCACAAAAAAGTTTACATATCTACACTGGTAAATTAATTTCAAATACACCAACGACATTTTGTATTCAATGGAATACGATTTGGTCTTCGGAGTGATCCAGACGATATCTTTACTACAGTATAATTATATAGATCTATCTATACAACTATATTCCATTGCTGCATTGTACCAGGAAGTATGTGTTACCAACGATTTAATTACTTTTATTTTAAATAATCTAGACGAATATGCTGTTAAATTTTGCATAAATCTTTGCTTTGACGACTTAATACTAGAATAGTCATATAATAGCCAGTTTTGATCGCATGGCAAGGCAATCTGCTCAGAAGACGAATACATAACTTATCAAAATGTTCTAAGGTATATGTCAACAAAATTATGATGGATCTAACACAATCATTTCTATATTAACAAGGTGTAGTTGTAATTTGTTATGTTTTGAGCCGAGGCTAACGACAAGACCCGGTGATAGATATGTCAAGACTATCACCATAAATTGATAGCCCACTGTCATTATGCATCTCTTGTAATGTTTTACTAATCTTTGCAACTATAGAACATCAAATATACAATTTACCTTTGTTTATAGAATTGGACTAACGCTTAAAGAAACTCCTAACTCATTAATTTACTTGTACCATACCTTGTGTCAAGTGACCGATTTATCGTATAGCCCAAGACTCGCTAGTAATGTAGATTAAAAAACCTTTTATCACTTATTTTCTGTAAACTCCAAAACTTCGCATTAAATGCATGTGCCATGGTTAACATAATGGTTATAATAACTATTCTTATGTGCAGTCAAGGCGTGTATTTATTTGGGCCTATAACTTTGTGCGTGTATGAGATTACGTTAAGACATGTTGACATGTTACTAAAAAGGCTTACCGGGTTCTCGAAACCTTCATTTGATAATGATACCATCTTTCTTCAATGAAATTAATAATTCTGAATGAAATTATGATAGCGATATGTGCACGGCCATGTTTTAAGGAAATATTGTAGTACTACCAATCATTACAAATATCATCTAAATCACAATTTCAGAAATATTGGCTATGGGTTATTAAACATGTTTGCGAGAGTAGGTGCTGTTCTTGGCCCACAGTTTGCTTTTCTGGTAAGTCGGATATTTTTCGTCAATTTGTTTGTTCGTGTTTATAAAAAGCAAGATCTGTCTGTCTGTCTGTGTGTTTATTTATACTTTATATCACATATTTTCAAATCAACAAACTAGACTGACTAGATTTATCACTGTAACTATGTTTTTTGAGGGTATTTTTTTGAAACGCTCAGTATTTTTTTTTTCAAGCTACAAATTCCAATGCTGTCCCCACCAATTTGAAAGGGGTATAATCTCAGAAATTTAACGGTTCGGGTTGATTCAACGAAATATGTCTGCTGATATGGTATTTTACTATTTTATAGTAATCTTTTAACTTGTATTTGTAATGAAAGTTCCACTAAATTGACACATAATTTCTGGCAATAAATATCTTTGTCCCAACGATTTCCAAATGTATTTGTCGTAGATTTCGGAAATACACATGACGACTAGAATTAATTGATTGGTTGTCAGTATTTTGATTGACAGACGCAGTCAGTAATTACAATTAGTAATTTGAATGGCACTATTGGATGGTCATACAATATTCCCTTCTTTAATTCGTTTCAGGATACACAACTCGGCGGATTCATGTACTTTTTCATTAGTGGTGTAGCCACAATGTGTGCAATTGGAACATATTTCTTAAATGAGACAGCTAAAGTAGACTTAACGGACAAAATCTAGAGGGACAGGGCACAAAAACTGAGCCAATTGGATAAAAAACTTTGGTGCGTAGTGAGAAACTGCACAGTCTGGTCAGGCTGACATCTCTTTCACTTTCAAGAAAACGATGCCAATAAGCATTATGTGTGTTAATGAGATGTGATACAGGATTATTTATGCATAGCAAGAAGTCAAAATATTCATATTTTCTGTTCTGTATGGAACGTTTGTAGCGAACAATAAATTAAACAAAATTAAAGATTTTGGATTTTGTTCATTCTTATTGTTAGCTCTTTTATCGTATTTACAGAAATATACTCAGTTTCAAAAGAAAGTGTGCACTTTTGCGTTTTACCTTTACCTTAATTTTCACAAAGTTAATGGCAATTTAGGGAGTTAAAGTGATATCATACTTCAGGTTAGACCTTAAAGAAAATTGGCATCAAAACAGATGTCGATAAAATTGCTCATAATGCATACACAGAGTCAGATCATTATGGTGTTGATGGTGATGAGATTTGCACTCCTTACAGCTTTTCCTGTGGATAGAGTTACAAGCTTATATGCCGTTGTGGGGTTTGGCCAGGCCTTCCAAGCCATTTCCACGTTAAAGCTTGAACTTTCTTGTAGACGTTACGTGTTACGTGTCAACGTTAGTAATCGCTGCGTTAGTAGTCTAGTGAATTGCCGTCGAACGGTGAAATAACGTTTTAAAGGGAATTTGTTTGCCTTTAAGATGCCATACAAATGACCAATTACTATTAGAACATAAATACCGTAAACATTCAAATTTTCGGATGGTTTTTGTTTTCACCAGGTTCAGTCTTTAGTCCATGAGCCAGGACCCGAATTTTGGCCGATTGGTACCACTCGGAGGGAGTAATTCTTTTTGCACTTTTTGATTAGTCTGGTATCTATATTTTATGTTTCAGTATGATAGCAATCTCAGATCGGTAGCTTATGCCCCGAAAAACGCTTCTTTTCAAGGGTACCCTTTACACACAAAATTTTCATTGGTTTTCTAGTGAAAAAAACACATACATTTCTCCAACCCTTAAACTCATTCAAATACAAAAGTCTTTCTTCATAACCGAGATACAGTACAGAGTAGCATATTGTAAGGTTTTGTGTTAGTCTGAAATGTCACCTGGAGGATGATTTTAGTGTACACAGAGAACTATCTATAGATGATACGAATTACAAGGAAAAAAATGAAAATTATAGTGTTTATGGACACATAAAGTTCGCTTTCTGATGAAAATGAACTGTAATTAGTATCTTGATATCAGGTGATGCTAAATAGATATACATATAACAAAATAGCATGGATAGCAATGCCAACTCAATTGCCACTCATTACACTACCAGAAAGTCAAAAAAGCATAAACGCTCATCATTTACATTTCATTCATTTTTTTAATGTAAAACTAATTCGAAGTACAAATAATTCAAATGAATAATGCTTACAAACAATTCTTTAATGATAAACATGTAGAAAACTAGGCCTGGTTTGAAAGTGTACGCAGAGAAGCTAGCTTCTCACAAGATAAAAAGGGGTGGGGGTTAAAGCCGGATATATTGTATTTGTGTTTCTGGTTCGAGAGGATGACACAAAGTCATTGTTTTAATGTTATTCTACTGTCGGACAGTCATTCGAATACATGTCCAGACAAATGTACATCCATAAAGCACTGAAGAAAAACGATTTTCCATGTGCAGTTGTTTCGTGAAGAAAGACGGGTTATCAATACTGCTATATAATGTTTTATATTTCTTTCCTGAAATCCAATGCGGATATTCAAGTGAATAAGACATTCTTTATAAATAAAGAGCCCCTCTAGAGTGCACACCTTCGTCTTTTGCCTTTTGTTCGCTATTGGCATGCTTTTAAAAACAATTATGAGGACTTCTGGTGTTAACACTGACATGCAAATCGGAAGTGTTTCCTAATATAATGTACAAATTCTTTCTACGTAAATAGTGCCTTAATGCAACCACTTGGATTGCAAATGGAAGTTCGTGCATTCATGGAAAAAGTACACAAAATATTGTATATACAACATATTAGGAAACATGTGTAGTTAACTACAAGGCTATCGCTTTTCAGGTGTACGTATACAAATGTTACAAAGGAGGTATTTTCAGCAAAACTGTCACGAAACTAATCTATAATTAGAGACCTAGCAAGAATTAAATACATCTTAAGTGTATTAAAAGCGTTGTTGTGCAACAGAATTAACATTAACCCAGGATATCTGAATATGTATTGACCCTACTTCGGCTATGATTTCTTAAGAAAGACGCTAAACTAACGGACGAAGATGCAGTTGTCCCGGTTTCACTTTAGTGCACTATACTCTATAGCGTGGACATATCACTACAGCAGTATAGTCTTTTGGAATACAAGATATAATGCAGTACAAAAGAAATATTCACGAGTAAAAAAAAAACAAGCAAAGTGTTAAATAAACGATGAGACTAGAGATTGATTACATTGATACAAAAGCTGTTGAAAAAGCTCACACTACCTTTCTGAAAAAAGAACCTAATTCCATGTCAAATCAACATAGCAATGTTCAGTTGTACTCTTTCGTGAAATATGCATACTGTAAGTAAAATGGGCTAGAAAGGAAGAAATAATCACTACATGGACGGTTATACAATGTACATAGACAGTCACAAAGTAAAAAATGATAACACAAAGAGAGCAATATGCAAATGCAAGTAATTAGGTACCAAAACAGATGCGTTGAATTGCAATTACAACATAATGCAAGGATTGCGAATTGATATTAATCAACTTCTACCCGAAGCTTGGAACTGTCATTAGCAAGGCCGTAATCATAACCAAACAATCGAAATCATACTAACATTTAGCCTTACAGCAATTGGTATTTCAAATGAAGAAATGCAGACATGTTGATATAAAGAAAAAGTAAGAATCTAGTATGCAAAACTGGGAAATGTGTTTTGTGACTTTTGAGCACTTCATAGTTATGAAGATTAGACATTTTAAGTTCGTTTATTAAATAATTCAAGCATATGATTCATTTATTGTAAATATGCAAATATGAGAAGGAATGTGATCACGATAAAAGTGGTCTCGGTTATAAATATATTAAAGAATATGGTCAATCATAGATAGAGATTTTCCATGTATCTAAGTCATCAGCAAATTTGTCAGTTGGTGCTTTAGACAGACTCAATTTAAAAAGAAAAACCTTTGAAAAAACGATCCAAAGTTTTTTTCTGTTCATTGATAAATTAAGTACCTATTTTAATTAGCATAAATATTTTTTTCAATGATTAATGTAAGAAAAGAAGTATAAAGCGGTGATTGAAAAGCGAACTGTTGAAATTTAATTTCTCCGCATTACGGACATTATCAACTTACAAACACATTGAAGTATTTTAATCTCAATTAGATAAAGACCATCATTACTGAATTATGAGCGAAATAAGGTTTGTGACGTTGAAGAATGGCATACATCATCAGTTGTCATTTAGAAGTCCAATTACTCACGAGAATGACAATTTCGAAATTGTTCGGAACTTTAAAGTACGCTTGTGCATTTACGTAACTAGTCAAGTTAATGCGTAGTAAAGGTTTTTACACCTTAGTGTAAATGAATGTTTTCAATTTATTTTGTATGTAGGATAATATGGCAAGCTGCTACGAGCTTTTTCGAAACTTAAACCGACTTACTCCTCCCAGTTTTATTGACCAAAATGGATAATACTAAGAACATGGTTGCTCATGGTAATGTTTCTAGTCCTGGAGGCTTAAAGTGCTAAACAAGATTGCCTAAGTTTATGGGGAGTATACCCCTTCTTTTGCAACAATCTGATATTGTAAAAGTGCTTCCAGTGAGACTGAGACAGTTAAGAAGATTAGTTGACTGCTGCTGGGGAGACTGGTTAGGGTAACAAGACGTTGATTCCTAAAAATCAGATATCAGTGAACTGTTAACAAGGTGGAAGGAGTGTGTGGGGTTGGAAAGGCTACGGGACTATTATATGAAAAATACAGCAGGTGTGAGAATCAAAAACCTTTGATATGCCCTTATAAAACGACTTGTTTTGAAGCATGGGATCATAAACGATACCGCTAAACAACCACCATCTTGCATTCTCTCCTACACAGATGAAAGCCACACCAGTAGTGACAAGTTATGGTAACTATTTAGAGGATTATTAAATCGAGTTTCAATTTATATAGATCTGATGAATCTGTCGCTCACAACACAGATTCTATGAAACGTTCGCATTTGTCTAAAAGAGAGGGTGAATGAGATATGTTTGATTAAAAATTACGCCACTGTGATTATAAAGACAGGGGGTTCCGTGTTTGCTTTTGTTACCACAACTTCAATCACTTTATTGACCATTAGTTATCAATTATATTTCAATCACTTTGTTGTTAGCATTTTTGTTGTGATATGGATCATAGAGAACTTTTAGACTCTTACAAAATGAAAACAAAGATTTACCCAACCATTTGAGTATGTATCATAATGCATTTTGTTATGATTCATGTCAAATAAACTAAAACACATATACATATGAATCACATTTTAATGCATATGCACGACAGAAGAAGTTTAAATCTAAGTCAAATGATTATCTAAAGTATATATGCATACATGTATATTCTATCTATATGTTTATCATTTCTCCTGGTGAGCTGGACACACATTACCTAAAGTGATTTTCAGTGACAAAAAACCATTACACTAACAACAGGTATGTCAGGAACCATTGACTGAATCAAAATCACGAATACCAGAATCAGCACATGTATGCAATACGATAATATATAGCAGAAATTAAAAAAAAAACATACAGACAAGGAGACTTGGAAATGGGAAAAGGACGACACACATGTTATACAATCACCTGGCTTATAAAATTACTTTGTTTTCGACAAATCTTGTCTGTAAGTATGCAATGTACATCTACGGACTTCGCTGTCGAAATACATATAGAATCTGCCTTTTATGAAGTCAGGGGATTGCATTCATTCATGAACACTGCAATATATTTTCAAAACGAAATAAAATTGCAAAAGTATGTCATGTATCTCATATCTATTTTAACATAGAAATAAGTTCCCTCCGTACACTTTGATTATCATTCTTTGCATAAGTAATCTTTGTCTAATCATCATAGTTTATACAAACTAGGTTTAGGAAATGAGAATGTTATAATATTACTTAAAAGCAGAAACAATTGTATTCTCTCATAATACTGAGCGCGAATCTGGAAAAGGGTCCCTTATAGCATTTGAGTCAGTCACATTTCAAGATCAGTGCATGCTTTTAGTGAAGACAGGCAGACATCCACGCTGCTATATTACAATTGCAACAGGTCATTAAGGATCTAGTGGAGAACAGCAATGGTTCCTGGTCAGACTGCGTGTATACACAGGCTTATTTGGAACCATATTTGGCTCAAAAGCCTTAAGGGACCTTTTTTCCGTATCCTGACTCATTATATTACAAGTACATATAATTATTATATTGGGTTATGATTAGAATTATATGAAGACCAATATATCCCACGAAGAAAGTTTTTGTACTATATATGACAAAGGCAGCAAATTATTTCATATATTCATTGTATCATTGAATAGGGGACTATCAGGTTTTACCTTGGTTGCTACATGATGTTCATTATATCGTATAATCGTATGTATTGGCATTGGGCTATATTTTGTTGCGTAAAGTATAGCTTCATTTATTTCATTTGGTCATTCAATTTAGTTACGAACCGTCGAAAACTGTGCAATTGAATATATTTCCACTAATTATTTTCCAATTTGCATTGATTGGACATTCAACTAAACATATAAGGCCCTTTATTATATTTAAAAGTGAAAATGCTACTGAGTTCAGCATTCTTTCAGTAGGCCTAACGTAAAATTCTCCATTTCATATTCACATAACACATATATGGATGAAATAGTTATCTAATAGGTAATCCAATTGTTTTGGATAAAAACACAATGCTGTCAATAGATTAGCAACAGTTAGAAGCCTTAGAACACTCATAATACGTGTTTTAGTTTTTAGGTACGAACATTTCAGGGTCCGAATCGACCAAATGTTTTTGCCTTTTTCAGCTTTTTCCGAGTGTTTTGTGTCACGAAACTGGCATGAATCGATGAATACGCATTTAAAAATATATCTAAGTGTAAAAATATGTAGCCACTTGCATTTCTGCTTCAAAGAATTGAAAAAATTCACTCGAAAAAAATGTGCATTTCGTTCGGTGTAGGGGCCGACAAATTGTCTTCTATTTCACAGCCTACAGAGGCATCATACCTGGGAACAGATTAAATAGTCCTCAAAACTAGCGATTTAAGAATATTTTGGCAGAGAAAATAATCACGACAAGCCTTTTGATAAATCACATACTTCCAAAAGAAATCGCACCTACTGACCAATTTGTGGACTTGTGAAAATGGGGTAGGTTCAGAAAACGGCGATTTTCTCAGCATAAGCTACCAATTTCAGACTGCTATCATATCAATTAGTTAACTACATATATCAAGCTGTTCAGAAAGTGCAATTAGAATTACTCCCTCCGAGTGGTACCAAAAAAGTGTCTGGCTCATGGACTACTTGCTCACCAACGTTAAATGTAATTCGTTTCACGCTAATGCACTATGTACAAATGTAATGAACATGTGATTTTATGCTACGATGTGCCAAAAGGAGTGTAGCGGGTGTAATTTTTGATCGATAACTCATCCAGCATGTGAGGCATACGTAAAACACTAAAAATGCAAAATCGCAATCAAGCTGAAAATTCGTGCGTGTTATGTGATTTCTTCATCAATATACCGTTTGTCAATAGTCTTGAGATGTGTCGTACAAAATTTCCTTGCGGTAGACGATATACTTTTCGAGATATTCAAAATTTAAAAGTGCACACTTTCTTTTGGAACTGAGTATATATGTATGATAATGCATATATTATGAAGTACATTGACAAAATAATCACATCTGTCGTGTGTCGCATTTTTATCATTTTCGTGTATTTTAACAAATTTTCGACAAACAGATGCCTTTGTTTAGAATTTCATTTGCAAATTTACATCGTTGTCACTTCTACACTATACATAAAAAACATAATCACAAATCCTGACCAAACGGAAAATATAAGATAACATAAAGTTTAATTAATTTGAATAGCAGATTTCACCCGAAATTGACCAATATGCAATAGATGATTGTGATGCGAACTTATCTATACTCGCTAGCAATCGTCCATTGTCGCACAGAGTGGATGGATTCCGTTAGCACTATTCATTAATTTTGTATTATATACGTTATTACCCGCAGTCTCGAAGATATATTTAGATAACCCTCCAAAGCCTCTCTTACAACCGGTCGTACGTGCTCCTGCGTGCGGTCTGCGTCTAAAACGTACGTTTAGTCGTGCGATGCACGCACGTGCAACGTACGATTTTGGTGGACGCAACCACGACGCAGACTGCACGCAACAAAGAATTGACTAGACAATTCTTTGCTACGACCATTTTGCGTCTTTTAGAACACAAGGAGCACGCAAGACAGAAGTACTTAGCACGTACGACAGACGTGCGTGTGAGACAGGGAACATTATAATGAAATTCCAGAAAATGTACAAAGAATGCGTCCTTTTCTGGAAAGAGAATCATACTTTTGACCTGCTTTGAATGTACATATTTTGAGGCGCTGTAATAACCCGTCGTGCGTCTTTATAAATCGTGCGATTTTGCGTACGATTTATAAGGACCCACGGCGGGTTGTAAGAGAGGCTTAAAGTGCGTAATTACTAAGGTCATAGACACTTCTATTTTATATTTGTTCAACTTGTATTACTTTTTTCATTCATTTCCTGGATTTAAATCGAACTTTAAAGCTTGGAGGTTGGTGGGTAATTCCAAGTTCTCCCGTCAGTCTGGCTGGCCTGGTATCTGGGTCAATTATCAAATCAAACTTCTGAAGCAGAGTGGCTACGTACAAAAATAATTCTTGTCTTGCCATAGTCTCCCCAATACACGAACGTGCTCCAGGGACAAATGATGTGAACTCTTTTGGTACAATAACAGATTTCCCATCTTCACTCAGAAAACGTTCTGGTCTGAATACATCAGGGTCGGGAAAAACAGTTGGGTCTTTAAGCACTGAGGGCAGAACTGCGTACACTTGAGCATCTTTCGGGACCAGAAAACCTCTGAACATGAAGTCTTCACTCACACCGTGTGGTAATCCTATAGGGGTAACAACGCTTATCCGAATTCCTTCTAGAACGGTAGCCTGAACGTATGGTAGTTTGTCTTTATCAGCAAGAGACGCCTTGCAATCATGACTTAGCACGTGATCAATTTCGTCATGTAGTTTTTCCTGAACATCGTAATTGATTGCCAGCTGTAGAATTATCCAATTGAGGGTCGTTGCGCATGTTTCTGTTCCGGCTGCTATTATATCATAAAGCAGATTCCATAAATTGTCATCAAAATAGTGCCTGTAATCTTTCTTCTTAGTTTCACCGACGTTCTCTTTGGATTCATTAAGCACATCAGTCAAGTAGCAATCAACAAGACAATCCCTGCTCCCTTCCTTGTAGTTTTCAAAGTTCGGTTCACACATGTTCCTGTGATATTCCTGCACAACTAATCGAGTATTATCCATCTTTTTTATCCCAAGTGGGTCAAAAGGAAACCCATCGAGAAAAGAAAAGCAGCTAAGTAAAACCTGAGTCTTTGCAAAGTTCTCCAACGTTTCCTTTAAATGAGCCATGTACCAGTTAAAATCTTTATTGTCATAACCAATCCGTCGACCGTGCATAATGGTAAACGTTACATTAGCAAAACTAGCGTCCATGTGTTCATTCGGATTGATAAAATCAGCTGTGTCTAGTTTATCAACCAAATAACCAAGTTCTTTGTTAATCATTTCTTCAAGTAGCTTACCCTGTTGCTTGAGGCAGATATCGTTGATAGCCTTTAGGCAAAGGGCTCGTCGTTTTTTCCAGATGCTTCCATTTGCAAACACGATACCATTTGGTGCCATGATCATCTTTTCGTATTTTGATATTGATCTAACGGCAAATACCGATCCTTTTTTAACAAATGCATCATGAATTACTTCATGGCCATTCAGAAAGATATTTAACTCGCTGCCTATATACAATCCATAAATATCACCGTATCTTAACCGCAGTTGGTGTAACTTTCCAAGTATATCCTTTGTCACCAAGGAGGGGATATTTCCAACTACAGGCCACAGCCTTGGTCCGGGTGGGACAGCTCGCCGTCGTCTAGTGGTCACAAAAATCAACAGGCATGTTATGAGCGTTATTAATACGGTTGTAACGTTGAATGTATCCCGTAATGTAGACATTAAGCAGCAATACCACCCCATGTTTCCTGGAAGCAAAACAAAATTAAGTACTGTAAGTAATCGGTTATAAGTATAAGGTTTCGCATTAAACCAGGTGTGGTATTAACCAAGACTTGGCCTAATGACCTAGTTTATGACCCCAGATGACCCAATGTCATACTTATCCAAGATTTTATCAATATAATTATTCTGACCATTATCCAAGTTAATTTGACATAACATGTAGCCTCTAGAGTGCATAAAAGGTTTTTCTAAGACTTGAACCCGTGACCAAGTTGATGACCCTAGATGACCAAATTTTAAACTTGACCTTTAACACGATAATCATTCTGACCAATTTTCAGGTTGATTCGGCAACACAAGTGGCGTCTAGAAGGCATACGAGGTTTTAAGCTCCACTGGCCGAAGGTCAGCGAGCCTTTGTCATGGCGTTGTGTCCGTCGTGCGTGCGTGCGTCCGTGCGTACATAAACTTTTCTTTAAAAATCTTCTTCTCTCAATCAGTAGGCCAATTTCGTCCAAACTTGGCAGAAATGTTTCTTGGCGGTACTTCACTTAAATTGCGAAAATAATTTTGATTGGTCCATAAATGTGGGCGTGGCAGGGCGGGGCTTATCAGACTTAGAGAAATCACAAAATAATTCTTTAAAAATCAACCAGAGGGCCAATCTTGACCAAACTTGGCTCAATTGTAACTTGGGTGGACCTTTATCTAAATTATCTGTAAAGTTCTGATAGGTCCATAAATGTGGACGTGGCAGGGCGCGGCTTATCAGACTTAGAGAAATCGCAAAATAATTCTTAAAAAATCAACCAGAGGGCCAATCTTGACTAAACTTGGCTCAAATGTAACTTGGTTAGATATTTATCTAAATTGTCTGTAAAATTTTGATTGGTCCATAAATGTGGGCGTGGCAGTGCGCGGCTTATCAGACTTAAAGAAATCACAAAATAATTCTTTAAAAATCAACCATTTGGCCAATTTAGATATAATTTGGCATAAATGTTCCTTAGATGGACTTTTATCTAAATTTATTGTAAAATTATGTTTGGTCAATACATGTGGACGTGGCAGGGCGGGGCTTATCAGACTTTGGAAATCACAAAATAATTCTTTAAAAATCTTCTCCTCTCAAACCATATATAGTGCCAATTTTGATCAAAATTGGCAGAGATGCTCTTTCGGTTGTGATTCACTTAAATTGCAAATAAAACTTTGATTGGTCAATAAATGTTGTTTTGGCAGGGCAGGGGTCTTCCGACTTGGAGAAATCACGATTTTTTTAAATCAACCAATGGGTCAATTTAGTCCAAACTTTCCAAAAATATTTTTGGTGGCCCCCTTTACTTAAATGGCACAAGAAAAAATTATGTTGGTTCGCCAGGGTGGGGCTTATCAGACTTTGAGAAATCATAAAAATAATTCATTAAAATATCAACCATTGGGCTAGTTAAGACCAAAATTAATAGAAATGTTCTTTAGGTGGCCCTTTACTAAAATTGTTCAGGACATGTTGATTGCTCCATAAATGTGGATGTGGAAGGGCTGGATTTATCAGACTTACATATATTGCAAATTAATTCTTTTAAAGTCAACCAGTGAGAAAATTCAGACCAAACTTTGTCAGAAAACAGGGTGTGGCAGTCGGAGAATTACAAGAAATCATTAGATAATTATTTTTAATTAATTAGCCAGTAAAGCTATTCAGGCCCTCTTGGGCCTCTTGTTCTAAGATTTGACCCTGTGACCTACTTTTTGACCACAGTTGACCTAATTTCAAACTTGTCCGAGAATTCATCAAGATAATCATACTGACCAAATATCAGCTTGTTTGGGCTAAAAAAATATGGTCTCTAGAGTGCATACATACTTTTTCTAAGATTTGACCTCATGACCTAGTTTTTGACCCAAGATGACCCAATTTCAAACTTGTCAAAAATTTATCAATGCAGTCATTATGAGCACATTTCAGCTTTATTGGGCAAAAAGGTGTCCACTAGAGTGCACACAAAGTTTTTCTAAGACTTGACCTGATGACCTAGATTATGACCCCAGATGACCCAATTTCGAACTTTTCCGAGATTTTATCAAGTTACTTATTCTGACCAATTTTCAGGTAAATTGGACATAAAATGTGGCATCTAGACTGTACACAAGGTTTTTCTAAGATTTGACCCTGTGACCTAGATTATGAACCAAGGTGACCCAATTTCAAAGTTGTCAGAGATTTTATCAAGATCATTATTCTGGCCAATTTTTAGGTTAATTGGGCAAACATTATAGCCTCTAGAGTGCACACAAGATTTTTCTTAAATTTGACCTAGTGACCTAGTTTTTGACCCAAGATGACCCAAGTTCGAGCTTGTCAAAGATTTCATCAAGACAATTATTCTGACAAAATATGAGTTTAATTGGGCATATACTGTGGCTTCTAGAGCACACACAAGAAAAAGTTTGACGCACGACGAAAGACGCACGATACACTCCACACGACACACGACGGACGACAGACACAGTGGTATCACAATAGCTCACCATGTGCACTTTCGTGCTCAGGTGAGCTAAAAAAAACAGGGGTACAATTAGCGCTGATAACTTTTGTTGTTGACCATTGACAACATTCAACTCTTTGTTTTGACAAAGTTTGGGTCACTTCCAGAGCAAAAGGAAGAAATTTATAAGATTTGACCTTGTGACCTAGTAAATGACCTTGTATAAGCCACTTTTTGACATGACCTACATATCATCAAGATAAACATTCAGGACAACTTTGAAAAAGTTAGGGCAAAATTGCCATCCCTAAAGCAAAAGGAAGGATTTTATAATATTTGACCTAACGACCTAATTTTTGACCTCTCGTGACGTGACCCACTTTTGATCATGAACTAGATATCATCGAGATAAACATTTACGAAAATGTTGACAAGGTTTGGACAAAAATTAGCACTTGAAGAGCAAAAGGGAGGATTTTATAAGATTTGACCTCGCGACGTAGTTAATAACCTTGCATGACCCTCATTTTAACATGACCTAGATATCATCAAGATAAACCTTAGAACAATTTCGACAAAGTTAAGGCTAAAATTGGCACTTCCTGGGCAAAAAGAAGGGTTTTACCATATTTGACCTAGTGACCTAGTTTTTGACCTGGCATGACCTATTTTTTTCATACACTAAATATCATCAAGACAAAGATTCTGGCCAATTATAAAAACGATTGAGCAAAGAAATATGGAACCTAAAGCAAAAAGAAGATTTGACCTGGTGACCTACTTGTTGACCACATTCTGTTCCCGATTCCAAATTTTTGAAGTATTTTGAAAAAGGATGACCTAAGGATCATAGATGTGACATTTGGTTCAATTCTGCCTATTAGGCTACTTTGGGAGAAGATGTTTTGTAATTGTTAGCGTACAGACGGACGGACGCCGGACATTGATAATCACAATACCTCACCTTGAGTACTACGTGCTCAGGTGAGCTAAAAAACAATACACGTGACAAGATGCACGACAGTTTTAAAATTGCTTGTAAACAACAGAAACGATGTTAGTGGACATCTATGAATTTGCGTACTAAAAGTCATCAATGCACACGGAGTGGAATAACATTACAGAACAACAAAAATATTTGCAGAAAATATTCAATATTTTTTTTTGATACGTTACCGATTTGGAAATGGCTTGAGTCAAAACAGATGTGAAAACGTCAGGGATTGTCGTGGATCTTTTCAACAAATATTGATACAAAAGTTATAGCGCTTTGTTAAAAGATCTACAGCACCAATAGCTAAGCAGATTAGTGCAAAAATCATGCATTTAATGATGCAAGCATCAAATTTGGCACACACATTCATATGACCATGTAGATTCATAAAAACCCGTTAGCCACTCAAAAATTCAAGATGGCCGCCATTTTCCAAGATGGCCGCCATTGCCGATTTGAAAATATCGTTTTCAGTCTAAAACCTGATAATTGGCCGATTTTTGTAATTTTTATACCAAAATGTATGTTTTCAAACACAAGAAAACAGGATTTCAGCATATTTTATGCATGAAATCTCTCCTTCATATGTTTTTAGCAACACCGGGCAAAATAAGTGGAATTTATCAACCTTTAGGCATCCCTTACAGAAATGAAAACTTTGCTGCAAATTTGCAGCAAATTCGCCGCGAATTTGCTGCAAACAAATAAGTTCGCTAGAAGGGTTTGCCGGAACTTCGCCGATGTTTGCCGCTAGCTGCAACCTTCCTGCAATCTTCTGGCAAACACGTTTCAGTTTGCGACAAGTTTGCCAGAAATAAGAAAGTTTGTCGGAACTTCGCAGGAAAGTCATCCATCAAATATTTTACATGTAGTTTGCAGGAACTTTGCAAGAAGCCTATCTTGAACATTATTGAATATCATGCAGTTTGCAAGAAATTTGCAGGAAATTAAACTTGTCTAGTGCTCATTCAAGGAGCTTTAAATACCTGTAAAATTCTTGCATATCGTCGGTGTAAATGCAAAACCTCGTGCGTCGATTCTTGCGATTTTCAAAGTACAAAGTCGTGTGTCCATTTAGACAATTCTCGCAGGTTTTGAGATAATTTTACCAATCAGTATCAATGATACTTTAATTATGAACAATATGTCCAAATTTCAAGTAAAACATTTCAGTTTGGGAAAAGTTATTACACTTTTTCCCTCCCCCATAAATTTTCCAAAAATGAGATACAAGGTTTTGCATTTACTATGACGATATACACATTGAAACATGGATAGACTCAAAATTCTGAACCAATACATAAAGACTGACTGAGGCTTCATTTTGTTTTCAGTGTATATCTATAAATTATCTTCATTTAGTCCGGGTTATTTGTACACTGCCAAATATAAGTGTAGAATGTCCATGCTTAAATTTCACGTTGACAAGTTTGTTATTTAGAATGGATGATAATCTAACAAATTCATGATACGACAGAGCGAACTAGATAAGTAAGGTACTAAGAGTTCGGTTTCCAATTTGCCGAGCCCTGATAGCTCAGTCGGTTACGTCGTAGTCTGTCAACCCAGGTACGTGTCGCGAGTTCGAACTCCGGCTCGGCCAGTATCCATTCTGACATTTGACAAAAGTCATTTGTCTCTCACCAATGGGTGTGAATCATTTACGTGGGAGAGCAGCTGGAGGCTCGGTTTGGATATTGTGGTTGTACTGGTGCGAGAAATACCAGGAACCCACGGTTAGGTGCTCCAGCCGCCGCGATATGACCATAGCAGTTGAAAACGACGTAAAACCCTAATAAATCAAATCGGTTTCCAATTTCTGAATTTATCCAATAATTATTTTAGTTGCCAAATAACTCATCTACAGAGTCATATAAGCTCAGTCATTTAACTGTTTTTTAAAGTGACATTTCAGAATTTTTTTCTCATAAATTTCACTTTCATTTTTATCATAAAGAGCATATTTTCTTATGAAAATTCTGAAAATTTCAAGCCAAAATATTGCGCCGTTTACGAGAAATATATATTTTGTGTTAAAATTAAACAAATTGTTGTTCACAACAGTTCAGATGTATATAGAATTTGTCGTTTCTGTCTCAACTTTGAAGGCGTGTTTATCGCCTATCATCAACAACTTCAAACAACTGATACCATTTATACCCATTAGAAAAATCAATCTTGGCATCAAGACATACTTTAAAAAATCAAAATGAGGATGAAATGTCCCTTTAATCAGTGTACATCATAATGTGCACACATGTAGGCCTACATGTTACATGTACATGTGGGCACATTTTTTACACAAACATGCATGCATAATATTATATTTGTGCAAAGCCTTTGTACCCTTCCCAAATGGCATAATGTTACACAGACCCCAGGCCCGTAGGAAGCAATTTAATATTGGGCGGTGGGCCAAAGCCCAAGTGTCTGAATATTCGGAGGCGGGCTGATTTGGATTTTCCCTGAACTTTCAGTGTGAAATAAGGAAAATTCGGCATTTTTGGCCAACATTGGGGGCTTAGCCCCCCCCCCCCCCCCCCTGTTCCTACGGGCCTGTCAGGTCCGTAGGAAGCGATTTTCATAAGGAAGGAGAATCTGGCCCCTGTCAGAGCCAGTGACTAGATATCGGAGGGGTAAAATTAGATTTATCCCAAATTTTCAGTGTATTTAAAAAGAAACTTTCGGCATTTTTGGGCAACTTTGGGGAGGGGCTTAGCCCATTCTAGCCCCCCCCCCCCGTCGTTTCTACTGCTAGTGCAGTGGAGAAATAGAATATTAATAAGAAAAGGATTTTTGTATGCCATGTCACAGAAAATAATTACTTTGTTAAGGTCAGATGAAAATGCTGTTTATCAGCATTTCACTCTTAAATATATATACCCTATGTCAATATCGGGTCTTGTTTAAGAAAGGGTTAATTCAAATCACACATTTAAGTTGGTTTTGGAAGTCCTCTTCACTGTCTTTTTTCTGTAGCTTTTAATTCTAATTAGTCAAAATAATGCCTTGAATAAACTGAATATCCCCATTTTTTTTTTTTTTTTTTTTTTTTTTTTTTTTTTTTTTTTTTTTTTTTTTGGGGGGGGGGGGGGTATGTATATATTCATTTATTTGTAATATCTGTTTTATTGTATTGTTTTGTGAAATCAAAATAGAATCATGCCCTTTTCATGCCTTTTTGTAAGCTTCGCGTCATGCTTACACTACAAATCGTTTTTCTCCCAGACTGTGGGGGCTGTGCATCTAGTCTACTAAATGAACAAATCCAGTCTAAACGTAACGACTTCTGGTGAGAATTTATTGTTTGAAAATTTTTAAGTTTTTCGAAGCTATGGCAGCTTTTATCGTAAGTACCAACATAAAAGTAATGTCTTTGTATGATTGAAAAGTGGATTTATGTATTAGCTACGAATTTCTTTCCTTATTATTGATATTTCAGTTTGTAACTCATGCTGTCATTTCGTACCATAACCATTTCGTACCCAGGGATAATTTTGGGGCGAAATTTGTGCAAATTCTCTCATCTTCCTGCCAAAAATCTCAATCAATTTTACTCAATGGGAAAAAAATATCACAGAAAAATGTAAAATGGTAAGAAATTTAGTGAAATCTCTCACTGAAATTTCATTTTCTCTCATAAGTTTTGGCTAAATGAGACATTTTCTCTCAAGCAATTTCAGAGCCAGAATTATCCCTGCTACCATTATAGTATACCCTTTCTCACTTCCCAATTTTTTAGTCTAATCTTTTGAATTCATTTCTAAACTTTTGCTTTTAATGATTTTACATCTGAATATTGTTTTATTTTGATTATTGATTCAGTCGGCACAATTCTTTCAGCCAATCAAAAACGTCGTCAGCGGACCTGCACTCATTCGGTGGAGGTGAAAGCTTCGGTCTTTTTCGTTGAAGCATAACCAACTTTCAGCATTAATATCTCGACGACTACGCCTGATTATTAAAAATGCGTTGGTAGTTAGAAAGTTTAAATCACATTCTTTAAAGAAAGAGTTTTGTTTATGAATTTTAACGATGGAATTTTGAAATAATCTGCCTCAAAGTTGGTATCCTGTAACGATAAAGACCGAGGTTGTACCCTCGATGAAAAAATGAAAGTGAGGCTATGACGTCATCCCGACTGATTCTATGATAGTGAAATCCGAGTCTTCACTGATGTAAATACACTCTTTGATATTTTGGGGTAGTTTCTAGCTAGCCGGTCCCCAAACTAAATTGTTGCCAGTAAAGTGACAAAATAGTGTAATTTTTCATCAATAAAAAAGAAGATGAGCAGGGGTGTGGGGGGAGCAGCCCCTACCAAAAAATTCAAAATGAAATAAAGTGGGGTGTGGGGGCTGCAGCCCCCTAAAATACTTCCTAGCAAATAGGGACTGGTATACTAGATGTGTTCCATATTTTGATTTTTGGCTATTTTCATCAGGACGCATTGCACTTCGAAAAAGTCAGGAAGTTCGCCACAAGTTGTGGGCTTGTGGCGCTTCGTTCACCGCCCTATCTTATACGCTATCCTTTAAACGCCTGATGATATCGATCAATGAACCATTTTATGCATGTTGAAAAATTTACGACCAAAAATTATTTCTAAAAGGTTTATGGGCTTATGAGTTTATGGGTTTATGTTTTGCACCAACCCTCACCTTAACAGCCTTTGTTTGTAATGACCTACCATTTAAAACCATGTGATCAACAATGAATCTTGCTCTCGGAATGCGGGTTTCCCTAGACTCAGATGTAACCGTTTGGAATTTTCCAAAAGAAGGGATAATAATATTTTATTTTTCAAATTGAGGAGCCTTTGGGACATAAATTAACAATAACGAAATTAAAAAACTCTGATAATATGAATAAATAAATCAATTAAACAGGGTTTCCATTAGGACAAGAATCCCAAGAGTCATTGACCCTTGAGGCCAAAATCCCAAGAGTCAAAATGAAGCGCGAGAAAAATGAAAATGTAATCGATTGATAATGAAGGGGGGGGGGGGCAATGTTAAGATATGTTCTTCACTCTTTAGAGTTCATTGTAACATTCTCCCAAACTTAACAAGGTTAAACTGCTTTTGAAAATATTGGGGAAAAGGAAAAAATACTGATTTATATGAAAATGTATGAAAATGTTTCAATAAGACCAAAGTGCTTATTTTAAGAGTAGGGCCTAAATGTAACACCTTTTCAACCTTTTTCAACCTACAGATGAGAAGGGATATTGACTTTTCAAAAAGCATTGTTGTTATCTAAACCCTATGTTGAAGGTACTCATTGAAATCGACTCATTGATACTATTCAAATGAGTACCCACAAGATTGGGTTTGGATTTGAAATTAAAGGTTAGAATTGCATGTGCCCCCATTTTACACCCCCCCCCCCCCCCTTTATTAATAAATTCAGTACAAGATTGAAATCTTGTGTAAAATGGTAGAAATTGAATTCTTGATATTGAAAAGTTGATATTTTTCATTTATGTCAAGGAAATTTCATGGAAAAATATTTATCTTTGATAAAGCGCACCTTTAAATTTTCCTTTGATAATGCCGTGTCTAAACCACGAAAACCCATGACAATTACGATATCTGATCATTTTGCCTTTTCTATTAGAACTTAAACCAGCTAGATTAATTTTATTTCTGATAAGTAAGAAAACTTAGCATTAATTGATCAAGGTACAATGGATTCTGTTTGATATTCAATGATGATGTAATCAGAATTTCATGGCCGCTGCCGAGACGGCAAGAGCTACCTGTTCATTGATGATAAACTTGCAAGTTCTTGGTATTTTTACAAGCAGATTGTGTATTTTATTGCCACACAGCTACTTCAAATCAAACAAAGGACTGTGACAAATTAATTAATGGATTTACGCCTGATAATCTGCATGCATCACTGATGTCAAATCAACACTTTACACACGACTTGCAAATCAGCGAAAGATTGCGTAACACAGATTATCGATTTTTACTGCTCTGAACTAAAGGTGTGACCTGAATAATGGGTCATTTAGTAGATATCCCTTGATCTTGAATGATGGGTGACGCATGGGTCGTAAAAATCAAGAGTCAGAATGATGCATCAGTTGAAATTTCTGAGAGTCAAATTTGGGTCATTTTCATTTTTCATGCGTCAAAACCCGAGCTCCCGGGTCAAACGGAAACCCTGTTAAACATATATCAGAAAGGTTCGAAAAACGTTCCAAGCTTGTATTCGCACCAATAATTTTTGCTACTATGCTGGGTCAATTCTGTAATTTACGAGCATGGAGAACTAAATAAACGGAATTTGAAAGGAAAAGCAATATATTTTCAAGTGGCGAGCTTAACAGGTCGTCATAAATTGATCTCCGCAACAAGAATACTCTATAACTTCTAAGGCGTAAAAAAATGTGTGTTTCCGGTTGCAGGAAATTTCAAAATAGGGACGGTCGGTCAGATTTTTTTATTTTGATATTTTTTTTTATATGCCATAATGGGACAAATAGGGAAACAAAATGGCGCAATAGAAAATCAGACAGTCTTTTCGAAAGTTGCAGAATGTTTACTTGACATTCGGTCTGGTAAAAAAATACAATACTGCCGGTAAAAAAAATACAATACCGCCACAAATTGATGTCTGCTAGTCTAGAGGCTACATGCACGCAAAAAGTACATGTACACCATGTAGTAACATTCATTTCTCAAGCAACAGTAGAGTTAAGTTTTCTTTTTCTGAATGTTGATCACAGATGCTGATATTAAATTATTATATCCAACAATCTCGAAAATCTAACTAAACAAGGAAACAGAATAAATTTGTTACTCATATGTGATGATTTGAGCGAGATAAAAAACGCCGCAAACACAGACATTTGATGACGTAGTCATTCCAATATCCTCACGTGATTTCTCCACATCCAAATAAGATTACTTTTTACTATGATTTGTTTATAAAGCGTGCGTGCCAGCAAGCGCGGGAAAAGGGATGAAGCAATGAAAAAAACGCTATCTACGAAGTAAATACACTGATATTAGATGATTTTAACATGGAAGCTTTGTATATTTCTGTCATGCCGCCTCATGATTACACAAAGGAATTAGGTCACAGTTAGTTGTACATATGAAACCAGTGTGTGCTTACTCGACCATATAGACTGTAGCCAATCAATCTTTCATATCAAACAAAAAGTAAGTGTTGACAGTCATATTAATCGGCGATTGAGTGGCGATTGCCAGCGCGAGCTCTGTAAATCATTCATACAGAAGAGATCATGTAACAAAAATGGATTTTTTTGTGCAATTTGATATATTTACGGAAACTTTCGAAGATTCCTGGAAAACCCGTATTTCAAATCATACCACGATACACATCGTCGGGGAAGGATAGCAGAATAAATCCAATAAGAAAACCAGTATCAGTAGTATTCAGTACGCAAAATTCGGTACTGAAATACATCGGTAGTTTTTGGCCTAGTAGCGATAAAACTTCCGGTGAATTGAACCTTTACCAGACATGTCCCAAAAATTGCTAAAATAATTTAGGGTCAGGGGTAAAAAATTAGACACGGTTGGGTAACCGGAAACATACAACTTTTTTTATTACGCCTAAACAAAGGCTGTCACATGACTGGAAAGAAATTCGAAACAAAGCCATATATGTGACCGGTCACATGACAGTAATTGATTACCTAACTTCCGCTCTATTTTCAAACGAGATCTGGTCACATGATTTACCATAAAAATGGCGAAGGAATCGACTGGAAATAGGGGTTTGTTGAATTTCGGAAGGTTATACTCTTCCAGCAGATCAATTTGAAATGAAATTTTTGGTCAGGTGTGACAAAAGAAAGATTAATTGATCTATTCCCTACAGTGTTTTACCGAGTGATTGGATATAAAACACAAAAACAAAGCTTCACAACTTGTGCTGAACTTTCCGCTGTTTTCGAAGAGCAATGCGCTCTGATGAAAAAAGCAAAAAAATCAAACTACCGAAGTCCATTCAAAGACCGTATTTACATCAGAGAAGTCTCGGATTAATGATAGTTCAACTGAAAAATTGAAATAATAAAATGCCGAAATGATTTAAAATGGATATTTATACTTTTCTCTCATGAATGCTTTCTATAGGTTTCATGCTTTATAAAGCCTTGTGATGAATTCCATCAAATTCAAGTTTTCAAGAGACTTGATTTTCTTATCTGTTCAAGTTATTTACCCATCTAAAAAAAAGGATTTCTATTAGGTCATCATAGTGCTATAAATAGATACACCATGAAGCTAGAATCTTGAAATAGGGCAGGCATAATTTGCTGAACTGGAAAATTATGATTTTTAGCTCCACTGGCCGAAGGCCAGCGAGCTATTGTCATGGCGTTGTGTCCGTTGTGTGTACGTGCGTCCGTCCGTGTGTCCGTGCGTCCGTCTGTTAACTTTTTCTTTAAACATCTTCTCCTCTTATACCAGTGGGCCAATTTTGACCAAACTTGGCAGGGATGTTCCTTGAGTGACCGTTTACAAAACTTGTTCGCGAATTTTTGATTCGTCAAAAAAATGTGGGCGTGGCAGGGCGGGGCTTATCAGACTTAGAGAAATCATAAGAAAATTCTTTAAAAATCAACCATTGGACCAATTTGTACCAAACCTGGCAGGAATGTACCTTGAGTCATTCTTTTCAAAATTTGTTCACAAATTTTTACATTTGTCAAAAAATGTGGCCGTGGCAGGGAGAAGGGGGCTTATCGGACTTAAAGAAATAATAAGAAAATTCTTTAAAAATCAACCATTGGGCCAATTTGAACCAAACCTGGCAGGAATGTGCCTTTAGTCATTCTTTTCAAAATTTGTTCACAAATTTTTACATTTGTCAAAATCTGTGGCCGTGGCAGGGAGAAAGGGGCTTATCAGACTTAAAGAAATCAGAAGAAAATTCTTTAAAAATCAACCATTGGGCCAATTTGAATCAGACTTTGCAGGAATGTTCTTTGAGTCTCTGTTTTCAAAATTTATTCACAAAGTTTTACATTTGTCAAAAAAGTGGGCGCGGCAGGGAGGAAGGGCCTTATCGGACTTAAAGAAATCATAAGAAAATTCTTTAAAAATCAACCAGTGTACCCAATTGAACCAAACTTTGCAGGAATGTGCCTTTAGTCATTCTGTTTCAGATTTGTTCACAAATTTTTACATTTCATTTTGTCAAAAACTGTGGCCGTGGCAGGGAGAAAGGGGCTTATCAGACGTAGAGAAATCATAAGAAAATTCTTTAAAAATCAACTATTAGGCCAATTTGAACCAGACTTTGCAAGAGTGTTCTTTGAGTCTCTCTTCAAAATTTATTCACAAATTTCAAGATTGGCTGTGTAAGGCTTACAAGAAATCATGTGATAATTCTTCCACTTAAGCCAGTGGAGCGATTCAGGCCCTCCTGGGCCTCTTGTTATTAAAATCAATGTTTACAAATGCCCTACATTATGAGAAAAATGTTTTTGTTCACAACTTTACACAAATCTGTTTTTGTTTATTTCCAGTGTAAACAGAACCTTACAATGCTGGAGATATGAAGACTGTTGGCTACTACATATACATGTACAGCAACAGAGAAGTCCAATTTTGACATGAAAGATAAGAAAAACGTCGTTGAAATTAAACAACTTCGACAAGTAACTGTCCGTCAGCTCTTCTAAAATACTTAAAGTTAAACTGAAGTGTTGAACATCAATGTACATCTAAAGTATGGAGAGTCTGGACTAATATTTACCTATAATCACATGTACATGTACAGACAAGTTTTGTAAGAAGTTACAAAAAAAATTAGCTTCATCTACTTCTAATGGTCAATCAAATGCTTGTTACTAAAACTTTGCTATTGGGGACATCATAATGGTGATTGATTTAAATGTACGACCTGAACAAGCGGAAAATTGGTTGGATCATGTAGACCTATCACAGATAAGAAACTTACATGGGGACGGTCCGACCGAGATCTATATATACCAATCAACAAAACTTTGAAGAGACCAGTTGACCGCCTGTGTCCACTTGTGAAACAGCTTGGTGTAAATATGGGCTGTAGTAATGCCCTATAACTATAAGTGTAAAGTGTAACAGGGCCGCAATGTATTGCCGGAGTGTTTTAGTGAATGGGCTATATTATTGCCCAATAGAATGAATATCAAAGTGTTTGAAAAATCTACAGTGTAAATAAGTGATACAGAATTCGAAGAAGAAGGACCTGCACAATATAAACTACGGAAGATTCTTGGACAACAGACTGCGAATTCGTTTCTACAAATTGATTGAAGATTTGATACACAGAATGAACAACATGCTGCATCGAAAATCAAATAAACAGACTTGATGGACACAAATGTCAGCCTAATAGACTTGATGCATCAACAACCGATATTGATTTAAGGTAGAATACCCGTAATGTGGCCATTTTGGGATTCACAAAACATCAGGGTTTTTTTGGCGGCATCATTACGTATCCGAAGCTATTCAGGCTCGGTCGTGAACATTCGGCGATGGAAAGTTTCATCGCCAAATGTTTTCGACATAGCCCAAATAATGCCAATGTCTCGCGAATCTCATTAGGGGTGGACTACCTTAAAAATGTTTATTGAGAATCTTATTCTTCCTGGTGAGGAATGTTATTTGTTTTGCTTGTGAAAATGAGCCGAGAAAGATAACTTTTATCCGAGAAATATGCCTTCTTTAAAAACTGTTATCTACATCAACTTCTGTTAATTTAAGAAATTAAAAGTTTCGGATAAGATTTTAATGAATTGGTTTTTAATTTATTAGAAAGTTGCGGCATACAACAAAATAGAAAAAGAAAGGATTTGTGTATGATATAGCTTAGAAAATACTAAGGCAAAAGGAGAAAATGCTGATTATCGGTATTTACTTCTTTTGCCTCAATGTTTTCCCCAGCCTTATTTAGTAGGGACGTCAAAACCAGGTCTTGTTTGGGATAGGGTAAAGCAGGGTTCTCCGCAGAATATTTGGAAGCTGTAGTGGCAAATTATATGAGAATTGGTAAACTTTGAAAGCATATAATTGTGAGTGAAAACATTATGGAAAAAGAAGAAATTGCTCATCTCGAGCAATTTCTTCTTTTCCCATAATATTTTTACTCATAATTATTACATTTACTATGACAAAAATGTATTATTAAACAGTGTTTGGCATGAAATACCTCAAAATGCCTCTATTTGGTAACCATTTTGAAGAAATTAAGCTGTGGTGTAGTTTTGAAGCTGTAGGGACATTACACTGATTAACATGAAGCTGTAGTGGGGCCGATACAGCTTTTTGAGCTGGGGAGAACGCTGGGTAAAGCGAGGTTTCTTAAGAAAATGTGAAACTGATCACTATCACCAAATGTAATCAAAAGCTTTCCAAGGCCTTACTTTCATTTAACCCTTTCCCAAACGACAACATTTTAAGGCAATCCACTTCAAAAACTGCCACAAATGACAAAATGGATGTTAATAAAGATAGGATTTGTGTAAAATATGGCACAGAAAATATTGAGACAAAAGGAGAAACTGTGGTTATCAGCAGTTTCTTCTTTTGATTCAATGTTTTCCCAAGCCTTTTCTATTAGGGACGTCAAAAGCAGGTCTTGTTTGGGAAAGGGTTCAAGCCTCTTCCGGTTTTAGTGAGGAAGTATTTGGTTGAATGTAAATCCCAAATTGACGAAAAGGTGACCTATTTTACTCTGCATCCAATCAAATAGCTTTCTTGTTTGCAGGAAGATTGGAAGAAATATAAACAAACCAGTTTGCTGGAAAGTTGCAGCAACGGTTTGCTGCAACTTTGCGACAAATAGTTTGCGAGAAAACTAATTTGCATACGAAAAACGAAGTGGCCGCAACTTTGCGGCAAATAGTTGCGGGAAGTTCGCGAGAAGAATTTGGATGAGTTTGCGGCAACTTTGCAGCAACAGTTCGCTGCAACTTTGCAGCAACAGTTTGCAGCAACTTTGCGGCAAATAGTTTGCGAGAAAGCTAATTTGCATACGAAAAACGAAGTGGCCGCAACTTTGCGGCAAATAGTTGCGGGAAGTTCGCGAGAAGAATTTGGATGAGTTTGCGGCAACTTTGCAGCAACAGTTCGCTGCAACTTTGCAGCAACAGTTTGCAGCAACTTTGCGGCAAATAGTTTGCGAGAAAGCTAATTTGCATACGAAAAACGAAGTGGCCGCAAATTTGCGGCAAATATTTGTAGCGAATTCGCCGCAAATTTGCAGCGAAGTTGCCGCAACTGTTTGCGGCAGGGCTAATTTTTTGGTAAGGGATATTCTTTCCAACAAAAATGTAGTAAAGTTCATGTTGGCTTTCTTCTTCAATGCGGTATCTTCTTAACATTTAGGTCATTTTAAGTTCTAGTAATGGTTATGGGAAGCTGTTTTTCTATAAGAAGTATTCTACTTGGTACCAGCTCTATGATTCCTTTCGTTTTGGTCAGAAATAATGTGATGTAGGACGCAACGGTACATGTTCGTAAGTTTACTCTAACCTGGTTACATAGATTATCTAGCCATGGTTTACCTACATGTTTACCGGGAGCGTCAGCATTTACATCTGTAGAATCCAGGGCAGGGTAGGCTAAACCGATAGCATCAATCTTGCATCCACAAGAATTGATGGAAGTGATTTCAGACAATATGCCATGTGCTTCACTATTGCTTCCATTACCATTCAGGGGGCCTCAGTACTTCCATTTCGTGGGTAGTTATCTGACCATATGTACTCTCCTTGGTGAACATCCGGCTTTTTGTGTATTCCAAAGTTGTGCTAGTTTGGGATATTGAATCATATAACTTAGAGTGCAAACATTTCCAGTCTTACACTGGCAATAAAAAGAGATAGATTTAGTCTTTTATACGGATGACCAATGTTTCTTGATCTGTTTTGCCAATTACTTTCTGGATAGCAGATAGAAGCCTCTGGCTCTATCCCCGTAAAGCTGAAACAACATCACAGCCGGTGAAGGCATGAACTACAGGAATATCTCTCAATTTCTCTCGCTTTATTCCCAAAACAAATACAACGTATTGTATGTAGTGACATCCGCGATAAAGTGATATCCTAAACGAAAGCTCTTCAACACTAATATCATTAATATGATAAGGACATCTTTGTCTCCTTAATTATCAAATACGTATTTCCTGATGAATACAAGACACAGTTCCCTAAAGAATGGCTATGGAGATCTATTTATTCCCTTGTTACAATATGACAATATTTTGCTGGCGTATCTGAACAATGTGTTCAGTCAGAAATTGGAAAATCAAAGTTGTTCTTATTGTCCACAAAACATAAACGCTTCACTTGGTGGACTGCCTTAAGTCAGATACTCTGTATTCGATGTATTGTCTATGCTTTAACCTAGTTTTAGCTTTTAGGATGCTGTATCTGTATACATTAAAAATGGACACGATTGACATATGGATACCCATGAAGCTTAACATGATCCATCAACTATGATGGCATAAAACACTGGTCTTGTATCTGCAGCTGCAGCTTTGGTTTCCAGAAATGGGGCAATTTTGGACTTGGTGTGAAGTTTTCAGCCCCAAATAAATGCAACTCGGAAATATTTATTTTATTAAGGAAAGATTTATGTGAGGTAGCTTCCTTATGATTGGCAAGTTACGAACAACTTCGAGAAAGGCTGACAATTTTATCTTATGATCTTTAGCTTTCGATCACCAGGAGCTGGGCCCGTATTATCAACTATCTTACGACCACGTTTTCGTGTAAACTGCGTAACAATACATCTAATTGCACGAGAAATCAGATTGGACCAATCAGATTTGTTGTAATTATTCAAAACATAATCGCACGATCGTTGATAATACGGGGCCTCTGATTCTGAATTACTTAATTCAAAAGAAGCAAAGTACATTCGACTCTACGAGGTCAATAGAAGTAACCTTCATCACTATTGTCTGAAATCTATGTTAATGCATTTATTTAAGGTAGCCGAATGCGATTTGATAACTAGAAAACTGCCCTAGAGAATTGACTCATACTGTCACATGTTATAAAGTGAATCCTTACTGACAAATTGAAATAATAAAAAAGACAAGTCATCGTCTAAGGAAAGAATGAGGGCCGTCTCAAAACCAGCACTGAAATGGCTATTTTTAACATGGAGGCCAATGGGAAATTTGAATATTTTTACACAAATGCTAAAAAAAGAGAATTTCTGCCCAAGAGAATTTGATAATATTTTGTAAATTGATGAACCTGGTCATGATCTGTAAAATAAAGAAATAAAAAAACAAAAGTCATCGTAGTATATGAATGGGAGGGGGGCTGTCTCAAAAGTGCCGAAATAGCAGTGTTTCAGCTGATCTTTGGCGCAAATGTTAAAATTTTAGGATTTTCTGCTTAAGAAAATTTGATGATGATTTGGTAATTGATGAACCTGCAAAATTAATGATCTGTAAAATAAAGAAATAAAACAAATGACACCACTGTACATAAACGGGAGACCGTCTCAAACGTGTACTTTTCCACAAAAAAAAGCAGCCTTTTAGCTCGACTTTTGTATAGCTATTAGTACATAGTTATAGGAAGTATTGACCAAAAACAGTCATAATCATGATCGTAATATGTTGCTTGTTTGATTAAAACATAAAATAGATTTTAAGATAAATGTTTGAGGTCTCAAAATTGTTTATTCTATTGTGGGAAAGGGAAATTTTATGCCTAAGTGACATTTGAATAAGCTATATTTATCTAACATTGGTGTAATGTCTTGAATTGTTGTGTGAAAAAGGAACGTACTAGACAAAAGTCAGTAGATTCCGATATTTCGAACCGAATTTGGACTTTTCTAACGAAAAATTCGTCAGAAATCGGTCAATTTTGTGTATCTTAACTTTGCCGTATTACCGACGTCGTTACTTTGAACGCCAAAACGCACGTGTTTAAATGACGTCATCAAAACATTTCAAATACGGCCTGATATATTTTCACGTTTTATTCTTGTTCGATGAAAAACTGATGCAAAAGTTTGTATAGTTTAAGTAACAAATGTAACGGATCTTACTTTCTACCTTTTTCTTAAACTTTAGGTCGCTATCTTATTTACGACAACATGCGCGTTTTGGATGCGCACTCGAATCGAATTCGGCCACCTTAAGTAGGCCCCTCAAGTTTGGCATCGGATTTGACCGTTTCAAAAGGACCTGGGTGACTATTAACTTCATGTAAAGATAAAGCAGTTCTGAATTTTCCTCTTAAAATGATTTTTCATATCTGCCATGACAAGGTGCACCTTTCCAAAATAGTTGAAGAATTGCTGTTGATCCCAAGTTGTCTGTTCCTAGTATCGTACCTCTCAATTGTGAATGATAATGGTGAAATTCATTTATTCAGATTGAAAAACATAAGACTACTGGGTACTTTGTTTAAAAGATAACTTGTCTCGAAGATAAACAGGTATCCTACGTGCATAGTATACAAATTGTAATGAACAAAAGGGTATAGGTGTACTCAACGCTTGATAGTTCAACATAGAAAAATAATTATAGGAGTTGCGCGCAAAAGAAATTGGGCATATTTTAAATTTGATGGCAGAAAAATTAAGAATGACTAGAGTGGCATGTACCACAGTTTACTGGACACTTTGGAGCGGAGATTCATTCTTTCATGTTTGGTTATCTTCTGATAGAGACTGTAGGAGTTGCACACACAAGACATCGATAAGGACAAAAGAACAGATGAAGTCCTGAGCGGACAGACAGACGACCAATGCCATAATATTATACGACCATTCAGGCGTATTAAGATGAAACTGTAGACTATCAATATTACGTGCCTGGGGCACAAGGCCTGAAAATAATGGCATGTGTCATCGTGTTCATTAGTTGTTTATCCATATTATTTATAGGCACTTTTGGTGTGCTTGTACAGCTAACTTTTGATATGTGAACTGGTCATATTCTAGTAACAATAGAAACGGACAGATATTATAATTCTACAGTTCCACTTGGAGTTTTAGGAGCTCAATCAGCATCTACAATAGCACCGGCCCAACCAACAGATTTAAGAGCATCCATTTGAATTATGCTGACTACAAAGAATGATAAAAAAAATTGTCCTCGTCGTTCTGTTCTGCAACTGCCATTGAATCATTTTAGCAATTGTGAAGATATGTTGATTAGCAGTAATGACTTGAATATGACCAGGTATTGTTGCCACAGAATGAGCTTCTTCAAGCTGAAGAAGTTTGGGGGCAACAATTCAACGGTATATCCTTATTTATGGATACATTGTGTGCCAACAAGTTAAAATTGAAATGTAAACCAATGATTTAGGCGGGATCCGAATTCTCCAGTAATTTCTTAGCTGAAGTATTGGTATGGGATCTACACCATTTGGGTATCCAATGCCCCATTACTACTGAATTGGCTCTCCTTCGTTTGAGTATCTCGTCCAATCAGATACAGCTATCTAGTTAATGCATACAACAAACGTTATACAGTATGACAGACATATTATGAAATAAATATGTAGCTCACTAGATTGCATATTGGACTCTAAACAATCGTCCAAATAAGGATAATCTTTTGCTAAACCGACACCGGACCTTTTTGAAGGTTTCACATCAGTGCAGTTTACAATGTGTGCCTGGTTGATTCATAACATTCTTTTGTATATTTTCAAAGAAACTTCTCTATAGCCAATGTAGCCATGTAGGAGACAAGTAAAGATCCTGGAATGCACTTTAGGAATAATAAAGATTTTTGCTGTAGAAAAATTGATTAAGATATAAAAATTGAATTTTCCCGAAAAATTGGCGGCCATGTTGTCAAAAAGCGGCCATATTGACCCATTAGTACAAATTTTTGCCATTGTTTTATCCCTTTGCACATTGCAGTAATTTTAACATTTAATTTCTCAAGAATTCATCCTTAAAGTCTATACAAAGTTTGTTGGTGTGTAATTCCTATTACGATTTGGCGGCCATCTTGAAAAATGGCCGCCATGTTCAAATTCCAGATGGTTAACGGGTTTTTCTGAAGAGAGACCAAAATATGAATGTTCGTGCCAAGTTTCATGCTTGCATCACTAAATGCATGATTTTGATGAAAAATCCAATTTATCTGCTGGGCTTGTACAAGTACGCTCGATCATGGCATTCTCTGCTTCCACACGAATTCAAATCGGTCACGGATTAACAAAATTATTCTACTTTTCCTGAAATTATTTTGTCAAGAGATTCTACATATAGGCCAACGTGTTACTTTGTTTAGGTCGAAAATGTCGAATTAAGATTGACGATAAACTCCATAATTCAAAACTTGAATTTCACTCAGTATATAAACTTATCAAAAATATCGTTAAGCAACATGGGCAATAATAATTCTAAGAAAACGAATCAGACAGGTCATATACCTTGGCTAATCTGGATACATGTTAGAAATCACTTATACTATGTAGGAATCAAATTTCCATCTCGCGACTACAGGCATCTTTGCTTTTCTGCTAAAAGCTCGTGACTGCAGCGTGATTTAAGTTGCATTGACAAGGTTTTTGCACAAAAGCAACAACAAACACTTTAATGTAATTAAATGTACATACGTCTTTCTATCCTGCTGTGTAATATAGCATTGAAATAGTGTAGTTAACGAAGTGAATGTAGATCTTCCCCAGCTATTATTATAAATAACTTATTGTGATCGCTCGAGTGGGTATAATTGCCCTCATATACCCCCGTCATAAGAAAGTAGCCATTTTAGGATAATTTTAAAACGTATCGAATTAAATACAAAGCACTGTGCACAGTACTTATGGCAAATTCGCATGAAACATGTACATTAAACTTATGGGAACGTGTGATGTGGAAGCCAGAAATGGCCGATACTTTCCGTTTAAAGTTTAATTCGTTGTATGAGGAATTTAGCTCCTCAATTGATCGCACTGATCCTCGTTTTTTACAACAATTACAAACATTTTTAAATATATTTAAAGTTTCTGCTCAAGAAATGATTGTTAAAAGTAAGCAAAACGATACGTCAAGTAAAAATTCCCCATGGTGGGATAGGGAATGTGAAACCCTAAAAAACCGCAAAAATGCATTGTTGCGTATATTTAGGTTGACGGGCCATGACTCTGACCTCAGAGCCTATAAAACATGCAAACGATATTTCAAGGAATTATGTAAAAACAAGGAAAAGTTACATACAGATAAGAAGAGAGCAGAACTTATTAATAGTCGTAACGATCCTAAGAAATTCTGGTCACTTCTCAAATCAAGTAATACTAAAGCATCCGTTGAATCTTTTTGTATCAATACTTTTGAATTATTCAATCATTTTAAGACATTGTTTGTTTATCGTGCACCAGCACTACCGTTAGAATCGTCTTTTCTTGATACGTTTACCATAAACGGTAATGGTCAGGAATTAAACAATCCAATCACAAGAGAGGAAATAGTTAAAAGTGTGAAAACACTCAAATTTGGTAAATCTCCGGGACCAGACGGAATTCCGGCAGAATTTTACGTACAGACACTTTCAACTATTTTACCATTTTTAGAACATTTATTCAATGAAATTTTTGATAATAACAATTTTCCACAATCCTGGGGTAAAAGTATTATTACCCCTGTCCACAAAAATGGTAGCACACTTAATCCAAATAATTATCGCGGAATATCTTTAATTGATCACATTTGTAAAGCCTTTGTACAAATCCTAAATACTCGATTATCAAACTGGTGCGATAGATATGACGTTATAGATGAAGCACAGGCTGGATTCCGCAGGCAATATTCAACTGTTGACAATGTATTTATTTTGATGTCTTTAGTACAAAAATATCTTTCCAAGAAACGTGGTCGTTTCTATTGCGTTTTTGTTGACTTTGCAAAAGCGTTTGACAGCATCGTGCATACTAAATTATGGGATTCATTGGAACGCAAAGGTATAAATGGAAAGTTTTTATTAACATTACAGTCAATGTATAGTAAATTAATATCGTGTGTTAAAGTCAAAGATAAATTAACAGAATACTTCCCATGTTTGATTGGAACCCGACAAGGCTGTGTAAACTCACCGAAAATATTTTCATTGTTTATAAACGATTTATTAGTACTAATGAAAAGATCATATGAAAATGGCATCTTTATTTCTGAAGAAATTGAAAAGCTATACGCGCTGTTATTCGCTGATGATGTATCCAGTTTTGCAGAAACTGTTATACAATTACAACGACAAATTAATACAATAGAACAATTTTCTAATGGGGTAGGGTTAAATCTTAATATTGATAAAACAAAAGTTATTGTCTTCAGAAATGGAGGAGTAACAAAACAAAATGAAAAATGGTTTTATAACGGAAATCGAATTGAAGTTGTGTCAAGCTATAAATATCTAGGAGTTTACTTTACAAGCACTTTGTCCTGGTCGAAAACACATTCAAATCTAGCTTTGCAGGCTACAAAAGCAGCAAATCATATACTTAGATTGCGAAAACATTTTAATTTATATGACATTAAAGATTTGTTCCACATATTCGATACAACAGTAAAACCAATATTGTGCTATGCTTCTCAAATTTGGGGATACCAATATGTTGAAAAGATAGAGAAAGTACATTCCAGATTTTGTAAAAAATTGTTTTATCTTCCTTCTAATACATGTGACTTCCTAGCTCTTGGAGAATGCAGAAGATTACCTCTGTGTATTTCCTATATTCCTAGCTGTATAAAATATTGGTTAAATATCATTCGAATGGACCCAAAACGTTATCCCAAACAATGCTATTATCTACTTTTTCAACTTGATAATGCGGGTAGAACTACATGGGCAACACATGTAAAAAATCTCTTATATACATATGGGTTTGGACAAGTCTGGATTGTTCAAGATGTAGGTAACGAAAATGAGTTCATTAAAATTTTTACCCAAAGAGTTAAAGACTGCTATACACAAAAATGGCACTCAGAAATTAACGAATCCCCAAAAGCTACACATTATAAATATTTCAAATCTCTATTAACACCAGAAAGCTATCTAAATATTAAATTGGATACTATTTAAAAGAACTTTAGCAAAATTTAGATGCTCATCGCATAATCTCATGATCGAAAAGGGGAGACATCTTGCCTTAGACAGACAGTATAGATATTGTAGAATATGTGAAAGTAATAATATATTTGTTGTTGAGGACGAATATCATTTCTTTTTTGAGTGTAATACATACGAGATATTAAGACAAAGGTTTTTCAAGAATCATTGGCTTAATAATAGAAACCACCAACAGTTTTATCGTATATTAGAGTGTAAGAATAAATCTGAAATATATAAAATATCGAAATTTTTAGTTGAAGCATTCAACCTTAGAAAAGAAATTATTGATGAATTAAGTTGATAGTTGTTTATAATTGACACATAATGAATCATATGTTACTTTACTATGTGTCTTTCTATATAGGAAAAAATTAATGAGATTTGTCTAATGTTGTGGATGTGAGGCCAACGCTTTGACAAACGTATGTTTGGTCAGATCTTTGGTGTCACATTCTACAATCATTCTACAATAAAGTAAACTTGTTTTCTCAATCCAAAAACGGAGAAAGCAGATATCTATATTTATTACTTTATTTGTTATACATCGTTTTCAATGCAAAAAACGAAATAGAGATGTAAAATTCATATCCAGTATATATCGGAGTTTAACCCTTCACCAAATAAGACAAGGTTTGAAGACTGATCAGTTAATATGGCGAGAAAACGTTGTGGAAGAAGAAAATTGATGAAAATCAGCGTTTTCTTCTTTTACATCAGTATTTTCTGTGTTATAAAGTAGACAGACTGCAAACTTATCTCAATCAATTATCTCATCTACATAAAGTTTTCATCTCGACTAGCCCACACATCTTTGCTATTTGGAAGAGGGTTAACGAAAAATACATGTATTATGACATCACTCTGTAAATTGTATTTCTATGTAAATATGTATATGGGCCGGTGGCCTAAATACTTCATTAAAGTTTTGGTATTGGTATTGGTATTGGCAAGTAAAACGCTTTCGTGAAAGTATCGAAAACAGTCAAGTTATCCAATTAACTTACTATGATATCTTTGTGGTAATTCCAGGAAATCCGTAACTGGTACGGAATATAGCGCTGAAAATTCATGGCACTATATAGGGCTAGAAAAGGAACAAAAATGAAAAAGGGTTTGTGTTTATGATACTGTTTCAGACTTCGCGAAATACTTTCTGACCCACTGACATGTCGGGTAAAAATGGTGGAGATTTGGCAATTGAATCCCACTTTACAGGACCGACCTGGTTAAAAATGGAAAAAAGAACATTTTCAATACAATCTTGAACATTTCTGGTTAAATATGTTACCAAATAGAAGAGTTCCAAACAAAATTCATATCAATACGGCATTTGGGAAATAATGTGAGGAGCATTAGACTGTCATTGAGCAAAACTTTAAAGTTAAAAGAGGTAACATAATGTATTGTCGAATTGTCGGTCTGGTAAAGTATGGCTTGGTCTAGTAAAAGTTAAACCCTTTCCCAAACGACAAAATTTTAGGGTGATCCACTTCAAACACTGCTACAAATGACAAAATGGATATATTAAAGATAGGATTTGTGTAAAATATGGTATAGAAAATATTGACACAAAAGGAGAAACTGCTGGTCATCAGCAGTTTCTTCTTTTGTTTCAACATTTTCCCAAGTCTATTCTATCAGGGACGTCAAAACCAGGTCTTGTTTGGGAAAGGGTCATGGTTTACCAGTCCCACTGTCCTGTAAAGAATTCAAGTATTTCGTTAAGTCTGCTGTTTTTATTCGAAATTCTTAGTGACTAATAAGTGTTTTTCATTACATCAAAGACCCTTGAAAATCAGGCGGTTTCTGGTTTTAGCCCAAACAAACCAGAATTTCCTCTCAAATGTTCTATTCATTGAATTTTTGTTTGGTCTTTAGCAAGTTCCAATTTACCACTTCCGGTTATAATCAAATATCATGCTATACTGATAGTGTTGGCAGTGCTAACTTTTCATAGGCCTATATAGATATAATTTCAACGGAATGATTGTCTGCAAAATTGAAATAGGACTTTTGTTTATGTTTCAACAACATCATTGTACGCAGAAAATGACCGCTATTAGTGAACAAAATTGACCTTTGTATCCTAAAATACTTTTTTGAACCCACACTGCAATTAAATATATTTTCGGGCATGTTGAAAGCAGTTTACCATTGAGGTCTAAAGGGAACCACTGAGAATAGGTATAAAAGTGTAACAACAAAAGATATAAAAATTGTTAAAATTAGGGCTACACGTATTTGAAAAGCTACTTTTTTATGACGGTGAGTATATTATGCTGTTAACCTTTTCCCAAATAAGACCTGGTTTTGACGTGCCTAATTGAATAGGCTTGGGAAAACAATGAAGCAAAAGAAGAAACTGCTGATAACCAGCAGTTTATCCTTTTGCCTCACTGTGTTCTGTGCTACAATTTGCTCAAATCCAATCTTTTTCAACATCTATTTTGTCGTCTGCAACAACTTTCAAATTGGAACAGTCGAAATTTTTGTCGTTTGGGAAAGGGTTAACCTTTTCCCAGCATACTACAGTCCAGTCACGATATTATGGTACGTTTGTTGTTCACACAATTTACCTATTTAGTGTTCAACCTACTTTTTGGACCAATGAAATTGCAGTATATTTTAAAATTTCGCCGCTCTATTTCGCATAAACGGACTGCCGGCTAGTTTATGTGACGTCTATAGATAGCCACGCCCAGTTTTCAATGAACCGCTAGCAAACACTAAGTCAGATAGATTCTGTATAGTAGTTTCTACGCGATATAAACATTCAATGCGCTGCGCGCATTTGAATGTTTATTTCGCGTAGAATCTACCATACAGCCTCTTTCTAATAAGCAAACAAGTGGAAAACGTTGTTACATGTAATTTTGAACACAGTTTTATGTACGTTGGTTCAAATTTTGAATGTGTGAGATCCCTACAAGATTCGAACCCTCATATTGTCCGTATAAATCGTCAAAAGCACGCTATTACGCAAGTCGACGTAACGTCATTTTAACATTTATCCAACGTTATATGGGTGCCTGACAAAATATGATTACGCAAATTTTGTTCATGCTTGTTGATATCAGCCCAATATCCGATAATTATAAAAGGGCACCAATGAAAAATTCTTATGGGAAAGGTTTGTGAAAACATTTGGGTGTTGAAAACCAGCGTTCTAACATTTTGAATCGCTATATTTTCGCTGTGTAAATAAATCTGATTTATCAACAGCAGTCTCACTGGTGGTGAACTCGGCCAAAGCGGGGGACGTTTTTCGCTACAACAAGGTATAGATATTTTGCGTTTGAATGAGTTTATAGATCTTTTTCTAATGACAATGAATTTCTTCTAAAAATAGACCGGGTTTCCCGTTATTTATTGACAAACCGTCGGTATTGTTATAAAATCTCGTAACTACGGCTTTATCGAAGTCGTAGTTACGAGATTTTTACAACACTGACGGAATACATTGATCGTGAAACGACATCTCTCGCTTTGGCCGAGTTCACCACCAGTGAGTCTGTTTTGTTGTATAATTCAACTTACAAAAAGTTCGATGTTTGGGAAAGATCTGTTATTGACGGCTCTTGTAAAATTAACCCTGGGCAAACATTTAGGCAAAAATAGAAATGCTGAAAACCAACATTTTATCCTTTTGCATCAATATTTGTAGTACATCTTTCACCCAGATAAAATCTTTATAGATGTGTGAATCAATAAAGATCAATAAATTTTACAATAGAATTATAAATAAGACAATCAATCTCTTTTCTTTGCAGAAGCAACAACTTTATCCTTAGCCTTAGATAGATTTTTATAACAGAAATTCAAATTACAACTTATTCAACGTTTAGATTAATCATATTGTTTTATATACTGTTTGAAAGCTTAATATTTGTACTTTTTATCAGTAGGCCTAGTAATAACATGTGCTGATTTTTGCGTGTCGATCTGAACGGCAAAGTTTAAAAGATGAACCCCTTTTAGATTAAGACATTTCTCGAGCAAGGTTGAAAATTTGTATTTTTTCTATATTTCTATTTCAAACATTAATATTCAACCTTTCAAATATAATTGTATCATTCTTTTTTGTTGGAAAAATGTACTCCAATATGAAAGGAAAGTAATCAAAAGGATATAGCGAAAAATATATGAAAATGCTGTCATTGTTTACTTTGAAGTTTGTTTTGACGCAAAGAACATTTGCGGTGTTGCTCATGCAAATGTCCAATTTAAGCGCAAAATATGGATTCCGGCGTTGGAAGAATTTTGAGAATCGACCGAAGATAAGCAATTTTATTGCACTTTACATCGCCTTTCAAAAAGCTCGTAATTGCTTTTTAAATCTAGCTGCAGCTACGAGGTTTTTTAAACATATAGCGACGTTATAATCATGGTCTATCAAATTTCAGGATTTGAAGTTGGTCGAATAGGAAACATTTTTTTGCAAATATTAACCTTTTAGATTGACGCATAAAATAAACATTTTACTTGGTACTGGGAAAAGGACCCTAATTATAATAGCATTTGTGAACATCATGGATCAAGATCAGCATGGGATTAAATACGTGTGAATGCCTCGAATGTTTGCATCTTTGATAAATCGGTCCTACATTTAAATTTGTAAACACAACGAACAACTTGAATAGTATGGTGCGTTATGTCCATTTTTTAGGTTCTGCTTGATGTAAGTGAAAGAGGTTTCCATCATACGTTTTCATGATCTTAAGACTTTGCTCTAATCATTTAATTTTGATGGACAGCTGAAAAATTAAAAATAATAGGAAAAATGGTGACTTAAATCTACAAAATTTCGAACCCGTAATTTTACAAATGGGCATAACTTTTGTAATAATCATCACACCTTTATAAAATTTTACATGTACATTTACAGGAATAGTACACACCGATTGTCATAATTATTTTTCGGCAATTTTCATATCTAGAGGTTGCTCTATAAGCAAAGCTCAAAAAGCTCTAATTCGAGTTAGAGCTCGAGATATTGCATTTGAAATAATTGAATTGTCACAGAATATTAGCCAAAGGCCGGACAATATAGAAAAACAAAAAATCGTGACATTGTGAATTGTACTAAGACTTCAATAGAGAGAAAAAAATTGGTGGGTGGGCAAATCGTGGTGTTTTATTCTATCAGACGAAAAAAAAAATCCAACGTAGAGCTCAATATATTGCATTAATAATAATCTAGGTCCCACAAAATGTAATACAAAGGCTAGACCTTGATGAAAAACTAAATCTCATAACATTTAAAAACGCACATGACCAAATCACAGAGGAAGAAAGCGGTGGGTGGGGTAAATATTTTTTTGTTTATATAACGTTCTGCCATTATACTTATTCAATAAACTGAACTTTATGAATCAGAACATTAAACGGGTCAATGACAAAACATGCACAAACAATTCAGTAAAGTTTTGTTTTGATTTGTTTATATTTGTAGCTATTGTAGTGAAAGAAAAGTAAAAAAGGGCAATTTCCCATTCTAGGCCTATGTTAACTTTAGATGTGTGATTCCGATCAATAAAAAATGCACATATGCAAGATCAGATGGTCCCCAACACTTTGTCAAAATTTTGTTGAAACGGCAATTTTGAAAAATTCAATGGCACATTACTCTAGACGTGACATTGGTATTCAGATGAAAATTTCACTGATGCAAGCTTTTATAGTCATCAACATAATGTATAAGTTTTCTTTTTATTAGTCAAAATGTGTGGCTGTTACACTGAAAAAATGCTGAAATGCAATTTTGTAAAATTCCAAGAGCAAATTATTCTAAATGTTTGATTTTGATCAAGCTAACAATCGCCCTTACGCAAGCTTCCATTTCTTATAAGTTTCCTCTAAATTGGTAAATATTTGTGGCTCGAAAAGGCAATTTTGTCAAATTCAATGGCACATAATTCTAGCTGTGATGTTCCAATTAAGCTAAAGAATCACATGTTTGAAAGATCTTAAAGTTAAGTTTTATATAATTGACCAATATTTGTGGCTAAAATAAAGCCGTATATGCAATTTTGTCTAAACCAGGCACATAACTCTGAATGCTTGATTTCAATCAAGCTAAAAATCGCTCTTAAGCAAGATCCCACGGTCACCAATATTTTTTTTCCAAATTTCGTCTTAATTAGTCAATAGTGTTGGCTGTTATAGTAACAACAAGACCGAAAAGCGAATTTAGTCAAATTCAAGGGTTTATAACTTAGCATGTTACGTTTCGATCAAGCTAAAAATCACACTGATGCAAGATCTTATAGTACCCAAATTTCTGTCCAAAATTTCGCTCAATTCGTCCATAAATTTTGTGGATATAAGAGGCAACAGAAAGTTTAGACCTGTTATTTTGATAAATTCAAGGGCACATAACTCCGACTGTTTGCGTCCGATCAAGCTAAATAGAATCACATATATAAAGTCTTAGAGTTAACAACATTTTGGTTAAGTTTTGTCATAATTGATCAATATTTGTGGTAATCATAGAGAAAACTGGTTGAAAAGGAAATTTTGTCCAATTCCAGGGCCCATAACTATGTATGTAAGACTCCGACCAAGCAAATATTCCACTTATGCAAGGTCTTATAGTCACAAATGTTTTGTCCAAGTTTTGTTTCAATTGGTCAATATTTGTGGCTGAAAGACGGAAAATAAAGTCAAAAATGGAAATTTTGTCGCACATAACTCTAGACATGAAATTGCAATTGAACAAAAAGATTATCTGAAGCAAAGTCCTACAGTCACCAGCATTTTGTAAAAAGTTTTGCTATAATTGGTCATCATTTGTTGCTTTTATGGCGAAGATAGAGTGAAAAACGGCAGTTTTTGTCAATCTCAAGGACACATAACTCTAGATGTGATATTCATGTCAAGCTGAAAGATACATCCATGCAAGGTCTTGTCATGACCAATGTTTTATCAAGGTTTTGTCAAGACGTTTCAAAATTTGTAGATGATATAGTGAACAAAAAGACAAAACACTTATTTTTTACTTTCAAGGGCAGATAACTCAGGATTTTCTGCTTCATTCAATCAACAAATATGTAATATGGGGAGATCAGATACGGACAACATATATCATAGAAGTTTCCATTGATGTGATAATTAGGTGAACACGAAATTATATAGGGAAACTAAAGAAGAACGCGTTAAATAAAAACATAACTTTTATGACGTTATATATACTCGGCGCAATTGCTAACGCATCACTCAGATCTTTGTTAATATTTTTTTAACGAATCTACGGAATACCTTCAAAATTTGCACATGCTGACTACCACCATTTGATAAGATATCTATGAAACGTCATGGTGAATGTTACAGTTTTTTTGTAAAATATTGAAGTTTTAATAAGGACACCCTTAATTCTAAAATTCATAAACTTTAAGTCTGAAATTTGATAAAAATGGAAAATTCACGCATAACTTTCAAACCTTTTGTATTGGCTGAAAGAGTTTCTGTTTATACAAGTTACCCTTCAAAAAAAACAAACCGACGGCTTTAACATTTTTATGGGCGCGTAATGTATTTCCACAGCGGCATTGTTACATCATTAGTGCCGTTGGTGTCATTGATGGCGTCGACGGCGACGTAGGTTACGTAGACAAAAACGTATCGGTCTATATCTTATGAACTGTATAAGATGCAGTCTTGTTATTTCACACATAGACAGGCCCCAACAAGACCTTTCACCTGACACTATAAAATTTGACCTTGTGACCTTGACCTTGAAAAATTGACATTTTCTTTCAAAAAGGTGCGTCTATGCGAGCTACGTTGTCCTGGAACAGCCCTTATTATGTTAGATAGATAATTGATTTTTTCAAACTTTAATTTCACAATAAACCAGCTTTCAAAATCAATTCAAACAAAAATGATTGAAAAAGATCACAAGTTACAGGAGCCAAAAAAACTGTTTTGGCCCCTTTGGTATAACGCGGTCACATAAGAAGGAAAACTTAGAAATAGTCTTATGAATGAGTGCAGAAACTTGTGGGATAAACATTTGCCAAATTATAAATCTAAATCTTTGACAATAAAGAAGTTATGAAATTTTAAAAAGTGATGCGTTAGCTCTTTCACTGAGTATATAAAGTTCATTTTAATGCCCACGGCTGTCCATCAAACTTTTTGGTGATGTCTACCTAGTATCCTTTTTACGAATCCATTTGATTTAAACCTCTTTCACTTACATCAAACAGAATAACACAACGCACCGTACTAGAAGGGAAAACATCGATTCATAAGCGGTCTTTGTTTTATTTATTTTTTTTACTAAATAGTTCATCAGCTACGTTCGAAAACGCCGTAGCTACATCTTCTTTAAGCTCTAGTTACGGCATTTACAATCTTAGGCATCAATTTACAACATGCATAGATCTTTAACTTGAAATTCGTTAACATTAAACTGTACATCTGAGCAGACTGATCGTTGTATGATATGTGGTAATATAAAACAGGCATCCAAGACTTATCACGAGGGTTAATCACGTGACTCAGAATTTCAGCAAATAATAAATATTTTGTACCTACTTGACCAATTTGAATTCGGGTTGAAGCATAGAAAATTCCAGTGATAAACTGGTCGCGGCGGATTTTTTAAAAAACAAACTGATAAAAAAGTTATTGAAGATCAACCAAAACTTTGGTTGATCTTCAATAACTTTTTTGTCTGCTGAGTTTTCAAAAATCCACAACGTCCATCTAACGGGCGACGTCTGTCCACCTTATCTGCTTCAAACCGAATACAAATCGATTTCGTATTAACAGACTTTCTGACAGAATTTCTGAAAGTGTTCTATCACGTGATTATCCACCGTGGTTAAAGGATACAAGATTTAGATCAGCTTTTCTTGATCGTTGTCGGTGCTGAATGCTGTAATAATAAGTAACCTTTACCCTTTCTAAAACGGCAAAATTTTAGGGTGACCCACCTCAAAAACTGACACAAATGACTAAATGGATGTTATTAAAGATAAGATTTGTGTAAAATATGGCTATAGGAAATATTGAGACAAAAGGAGAAACTGCTGGTTGAGGTTTCTTTTGCCTCAATGTTTTCCCAAGCCTTTTCTAAAGGGGACGTCAAACGCAGGTCTTGTTTGGGAAAGGGTTAATCCCTTTTCAAGTGATACTGTTCTATACTGCTCCACTATCGAACTAAGCTGCAGCAGATGAAATAATGAATGTTGATAAATTTGAAATTTATTCACATTATGAAATATAAACTATTGAAGGAAAATATGAAAATGTTTATTATCAGCATTTTCTCCTTTTACACCTGTATTTCATCTTTTACATCTGTTTTGTAACCTTTTCTAGGGCACCAAATCCTGATCTTGTTTGGTAAACATGTGTTTTAACCCTTTCCCAAACGGAGAAATTTTAAGGTGCTTAAGTTTGAAACCAGCGTTGCAAGACAAAACGAAAGTTGCTGAAGAAAGAAATTGTGTACAATAGCCCTAAAAATATTGAGGCAAAAGGAGAAACTGCTGGTTATCAGCAGTTTCTTCTTTTGTCTCAATGTTTTACCATGCCTTTTCTATTAGCAATGATTTTGTTACAAATTTATGCAGAAGAGTCCTGGGACCCACTGTTTCCCATTAAAATGAGTCCAATATTGAAACATAGAAGTCTTTGTAAGACAACGTCAATTACACATTGAAAATGTTAGCATTCTGGGACTCACTAGATATAAAAAAAAATATCAATGAGTCCTGAGAAAAAAATGTGAGTAAGGGACTCGGGACTCGCAGGTAACAAAATCCCTGTATTAGGGACGTCAAAACCAGGGCCCCGTTTTACTAACGAACTTACGATCATATGTTGTGTAAACTGTGTAACAAGGCATCTGATTGCACGAGAAATCGAATAAGGCCAATCAGGTTTGTTACTACAAGTAACTACGCAAAAAATAATCGACGTTCGTTAGTAAAACGGGGCCCTGATCTTGTTTGGGAAAGGGTAAACTGTAGGCGTTTTAACCCTAAAGTTCCAAGTTGACAAAATTTCAGGGTGGTCAAATTAGAAAGCTTCTGCAGACGACAAAGTGAATATGTTACTAAAGGTAAAATTTATGAATAATATAGCAGAGAAAATATTGTGACAAAAGGAGAAAATGAGGATCATCAGCCAGGGGTCTCGTTTGCCAAAATTTGGGACCGTTATTGGGCCCCATTCCCAATGGCAAAAAGTATCTTTTTTTTTTCCAATTCTAGGGTGAAAATTCCCAAGGAGGACCCAGAATGCCCCATGTCAAGACCTCATCTATTCTTCATTTACAAACATTTTGAAGACAGTTTTTGAGTACATTCTTAAACAAGAGAATGTACAAATGCATTTAACATCACTACAGTCTAATTTGCAGCTGAAACTGAGCGACAGTATGAATACAAACTTGTTTTAGTTTTTCCCAATTTAGGTAAAAATGTTGCTATTTTTCCCAATTTCACTGGCCCCTAGCCCCAAACAAAAATTGGTAGCAAGACCCCTGTCAGCATTTTCTTCCTTTGTCATTATACTGTCCGAACCCTTTATACTTCAAAACCAGGTCTAGTTTGGTAACGTGTTAAAACATGTTACTGTTTACAAGGTAATATCAGAAGATTGTCGACTTCTTGGCGAATTCAAATCCGAGCTCCAACTGTCAAACGATCGTTCCAAATAGCTCGAAGCCTCAAGTTCCCCATTCATATAGTTATTCAAGTTCCTATTCAGCTCCAGAATTGACTGTCGCTCTTGGACGGAAAGGGTCTTGGGTTTCTTTCCAATCAAGTGGGTATCGTAATTTCGTTTTGCTCCGTCCCTGCACCATTTACACCTCATTCGCATCATATCACACCAAGCAACGATTGTATCAGGAGCGAAATTACGAAATATTCGCCATATTGCTGTTCCGAATAGTTTGTAAGTAAAATAAGTCAAAAGAGCGAAAAGTATTACAGATCCCGAAATTACACTTGCAAGTTCCCATGACGTTAGATTTTCTTCCGTGTCGTTTCTTTTCGTCACTTTCTTCCTTTTCGGTACTTTCCCGTTGTCCAAAAGGACAGAATCCTTGACAATATTTTTCTTGAACGGATCATTCAGGAAATTCTCTTTCAGTTTCAAGTCGTCTTCTTTATAAACGGCGTGAGATAGAAAATCTGACAAATCTTTCCTACCTAACTGACGAAGTCTCAACGCAAGATGGTTAAACGTTTTGCTCCTACCCTCTGTACGGTCCCATTTCAACAGCAGAAAAATGCACGGTTTCTCCGGCTCCCTTTCGCCTGTAATAGCTGTCGTGTTTATCACCAATTCCTCTAGGTGGAGCATCTGAGAAAGCTTTTTACATTCATTCTTGTCTAAATGATCGGCGATGAACTGTAATTGTCGTATGTTTATGTCGATTGTGGCGGATACGATAGCTAAGCACAAACCTGCCGCCATGAATACGGACGCCATTTTGTAAAATAACGTCATTTCAATGACGTCATTAATGACGTCATCTAACTTACGTCATCGGGCACCTTGCATGTGTTTACATATTTTCCCTATCAATATACGTTTTGCCAATTAATTTGATATAAGCGGCGCAAACCGGAAGTCGCTTAAAACACCGGACAAAAATCCGTAACCAGGAAGTAGAATATTGTAAATAAATCGGAGTTTTCGTCTGCATTTGTCGGCGTTTGAAGGTATTTGGGCATTTATTGACCATAATGCCTGTAAAACACTGTTGCTACGGTGACTGTAAAAGTGACAGTCGATATGTGAACAAGAGAAAAGAGATGGACGGTGTTTTTTTCGTTCCATTTCCAAAACCTACTCGACAGAGAGAGAAGTGCCTGCGTTGGATCCGTTTGTGTGGAAGGAAATACTTCGGAATTGAGAACATCTCTAAAGATACATATGTGTTCAAAGCATTTTGTTGGGGGAAATGGTCCAACGCAGGAACATCCTGACCCACTGCCAGCTCTGGCATCACCGTTTGAACAGAGGGTGTTATCAACAAAAAGGAAGAGAAAGTCGCCTATAAAGAGATCATTCATTCCCCAGCCAAAGAGCAAAAAAGTTTTGTTTGAGCCTGTTTCTACAGACCATTGCTATGTTCTGTCAGATGCAATGTGTTCAATGACAGGTTTGTAAAAATATTATTTTTAATACAGATCTAGTGTTATTGTATTCTTTAGATCTAGTCATTTACTCAGTGGCATATCCAGAGGAACATGTGTGTGTCTTGTCTTGTCTTCAGAAGTTCCTTCAAACGCATTTATTTTACATCGATTGGGAAGCAAGTTTCTTCAACTTATTTTAATCCCTCTCGATTGAGCTTCCTGGAAGTCCACCAGTACTCGCGCCGAATGTGTGTGGGCCAATGAGAAGCCTTGAACAACCCCCGCTACCGGGGATTGAACTCGGAACCTCTTAGTCGAAAGGCCGACGCTCTACCCCTCGACTACGGGAGGTTTCAAACAATCGTTCAAGCCCTCTGTAGCCTTATTATTTCATTTTCATATGAAAATTCATTAAAATATTTGTGTAATACTAGGCAAAAATGAACCACCTTGAGCACCTCTATTTATATCATTATATTCAAATTCTGTTCTCTGAAATTTTGGATCTGCCACAGTTACTATGAGTGCACTGGCCTGTGGCGGATCCAGGATTTCGTTGAAGGGGGGGGTCGAATAAAAGTAGTCCTATTATTTCACCAATGTTTCAATGAATATCACAATGAAATAGAATAAATCAGGCCAGATATTGGGGTTCTTTTGAACACCCTGAACCTCATCTGGATCCGCCACTGTTGGCGGTTGATCCTTTACTGTTCAGATGGGGCAATGATACTATAAATAACTTGATGATTATATAGCAATATTTTATAGCTTGTATTATAATTTTAATTTCAAATTCAATATTTCGTTTGATTTTTTTTTTGTCAAATTTAATTACTTTGATTTTTAATCTAATGCTTAATAGTTGAAATACCGGCAGTGCTTCTGAAATAAGTTGCCCGAGTTGTCCGACTTGTCCGTTTACCTCAAATTACCTGTACGGACAAGCAGATTTTGAAAGCTAGGTTGTCCGTAGACAAGTGAAAAATTCGGTTATAATAAAAAGGTTCTTTTTTCTTTTTCTCACAATTTTTTCATACAATGTAATATCTGATAGTTAAATGTACGAATTTTGTTGTAGACAATAGTTAGACAGTCATAATAGATATGCAATAAACAAATGAAGCTATTTAAAAGTATATGTTTTTTTACGGACAAGTTGATTTTTGATACGGACAAGTCAATTTTGGATCAACACTTGTCCGTGGACAAGTAGATTTTCAAAATATTTCAGAAGCACTGACCGGGTAGTTACATTTAATTATTCTATTTTTCCCAAATTTCAGACCATTCCTATGTTCTGCCAAATGCGACAAGTGTGAGCCCCGATGAAACAGAAGAAGAGCAATTTTACTTCAATGATACTCCTTCAACATTTATTTATAAGGTCTTGATCTAGCGGGTCCGGTCCTACTAAATACTGCAAAAGACAGACAAAGACATGCAAAGACAGACAAAGACAGACAAAGACAGACAAAGACAAACAAAGACAGACAAAGACAGACAAAGACAGACAAAGACGTGCATTTACCGATTTAGACTGGCTAAATTTCAAAATTGTCGAGGATCAACCCACAGGTATAATTAGAGAATTTTCAAATTAATCAACAAAAGGAAATATAACATATTTGGTCATAAATGGTATCTTATCCTACTTTCTCATAATGTCGATTTAACCCTTTCCCAAACGACAAAATTCTAGGGTGATCCACTTCAAAAACTGCCACAAATGACAATATGGAAAGTAGTAAAGATAGGATTTGTGTAAAATATGGCACAGAAAATATTGAGACAAAAGGAGAAACTGCTGGTTATCAACAGTTTCTTCATTTGTTTCAATGTTTTCCCAAGCCTTTTCAATAAGGGGCGTCAAAACCAGGTCTTGTTTGGGAAAGGGTTAAAGTTAAAAAAAAAAGTTTGCTGTTTTTTTTTTTTTTTTTCAACAACGTTACGCTATATCACAATAAAATGCAAATTTACTGTGTGTGCTTACAAAATATAATTTTGAACTGCAATTTCCGAACACTTTATTCTTAAAATATTTTCATTTATTAACCAATGCTGCTGTAACCGTAGATTGAAATGACAAGATCCCGAAATTTATAATTGTGCTATTAACCCTTTCCCAAACAAGAACTGGTTTTGACGTTCCTAGTAGAAATGGCTTGGGAAAACATTGAGACAAAAGAAGAAACTGCTGAAAACCAGCAGTTTCTCCTTTTGTCTAAATATTTTCAATGCTATATAGTACACAAATCCTATATTTATCCTCATCCATTTTGTCTTCTGCAGTAACTTTCAAATAGGACCACACTAAAATTTTATTGTTTGGGAAAGGGTTAAAGGTTAAATTATGAGAAATATGTCTAAAATTACGCGTGTCACACTTGTGTGCAGCAAGTAATTATTAGTTTATTAGTTATCAATTTATTGCCCAATAAATAATCCACTTAACTACTTGGCCATTAATTAGTGATATTGGCACACGATAAACCTGCCTTATTTACCTATCACTAGGTCATCATGAATTAACCCTTTCCCAAACAGCACGTCCATAGTAGGAAAGGGTTTGGAAAACATAAAGAGGAAAGAAGAAGTTGTTGATGATCCACAATTTCCCCATTTCTCGTAATATTTCCTATGCTATGATAAACAAATTTTATTCCTTTGATATCAACATTTGAAAAAAATGCGCAATAATTGCTATTATTATAATTATGACGCTGTGTCCAGAGAAACCCAATAATAAAAAAGGATGTTAAACACTGTTTTGCTTTTATGCCCTTGTATCGAAAGATCGAGGCATATTGTTTTACTTGTGTCCGTCTGTCTGTCTGTCCGCCCGTCTGTCTGAAAACTTAACATTTTCATTTCCTCAAAAAGTATTAATTTTGACATATAAAGCTGAAATTTGGCATGTAACTTTCTTTCAATGATATCTATCTGTTCCATGCAACATAAAGCGCAATAATCCGATTTTATCAAAAAAAAAAAAAAAAAAAAAAAAAAAAAAAAAAAAAAAAATTATCTATTTCAGGCTGCTCTTACCAAGAATATCAATCAGTTACGTGAAGCAGTGCAGCGGGAAATGATGTTTGATGTTGGACTACAACTTCCAAAGGAACCAATGTTTGAATTCCCCGCTGTTGATCCCGACGCCGCACATGTTATTGACAACTTTGTGGACGACATCACTGGGAACCCTAGAAGAACGTCGGGTGATGGCGACTGTCTCTTCAACGCGGTGTCAATTCTCTTACACGGTAACGAGGCACTTAGCGCCAAACTACGTTATCACACTTGCTTGAGCCTTGTGAGTAACATGGATCGGTATATGAAACACCCATTAAGACCCCGAATCCAGAATCTCTCCTGCTCATATGAAAGTGCGTGTCTAGCATCAGCCAAAATTGGTGGATTTTCCAGCTCTTGGACAATCATTGCATTGTCCGATGTAATTGGGATGTCTATTAGAGTTGTGTATCCGTACGCTAACGGTAGAAACGATGTTGCCCACCAGTCACTTAACACCATTTTCACCCATGAACAAAATAATGAACGTGAGCTGGTTGTGTTATGGCACAAATTGGGTGCCGTTCCATTACAGGACGATTGGTACGATGTAAATCATTTCAGCGCCGTCACAGATGCAGAATCCGTGGTATCTGAACACACTAAAAACTCCAGCACGCCCATCAATTCAAGGACTGAGAAGACCACCTTTCCCAAAGCACCAGAGGAATCCATAATAGATGAGAAATCCCCAGATGGCATCCCATGCAAGAAGAGGAGAGTTTCGGAAAATGTGAGTGTGAATGTTAGCACTGAAAACCGATTCAGTGTCTTGAGTGATACTAGTGACATGGAGGACGAAATGGAGATAGACGTAGATGAATCAAGTGGTGATGAGAAGTACGTAAACGGCGAGTGTAAATTAAACGAAGGTAAAATCAATCTCCCAGATGGAAAACCCTTATCCCCAACAGAAATTCTTAATATCATCATCAGTGACACACCCACGGTAGACAAAATTCCGACTGGGTTAAAAGAAAATATATTTTCACTTTTGGACAACTCGGAGAACTTGGAAAAAATCAAACTGAAAAAAGCACCAAAATATTGGGATGACTGTGGTGCTTGGGATTCTAAGAAAGCTCGTAGCATCAAAACAAAATTCCTACTTGGTGATCGTGAGGCTGATGGAGGACACAGATTGAGCCATATCATAATTAAGGATGACTTGGTACACATAGAGGCCAGGCAAAATGGCGTGAAAACATTACAGGAGCTCAATCCCCAACCAGATAAGGACAGTATTGTTACATTTCATCGATATTATGCCGCCTTAAAACGGAAGCCTGACTACAAACGACGTGTGACATGGGTAGAGGGACTTCCTAATTCAATACCTGGCATTCGCGATGTAGCCGTTGTTGAATATACTGGAGAGTTTGACAGTAGCCCGTCTTACCACGGCAACTCCAAGCTCTCAACTGAAGCTTACGAAAGAACTGATCCTGCCGTTATTTCTAAAATGAAAGACAAGTTGAAGCATCAAAAGGCCAGTGACGTGTATGCTCAGATGACAGATCCTGACCTTAATACAACAGCTGACCACCCACGTGATCTGAAACAATGTCAGAATTTTAAAGCGGCCGTCAATAGAGACAAAAGGGGTTATCAAAATTCAAATAATGTGGCGGATGAGCTATTGAATGTCTTAAAAATGATAAATGATGGACACCCATACGTTGCAGAGATTAATCATTCTAGAAACAACCCATTGCCGTCTATCATCTGTTACACAGAGGAACAAATTACAGATTTTAAGTCTTTCCTTTCAACGAGAAATGGAGTCGTTGGTATTGACAGAACATTTTCTTTGGGAAAATGTTTTGTTACAACAACTGTTTACAAATCTCACAAGGTTGTACGCAAAAGCAGTGGAGAACCGCCCATTCTCATCGGACCTGTCCTGCTACACTGGGATGGTAAACAAGAAACGTATTTCCGATTCTTTTCCCATCTAAGGGGAATTTTAGGGATTGAATTTTCAAATTTGGAGATATTGATGGGAACAGACGATGAAAAAGCGATGACGAATGCAATAGACCTTGCTTTTCCTGGCGTTAACAGGCGACTATGTACAAAACATATCAAGGATAATTTATTACGACAAATGACGGACAAAATTCCAAAGTCCACATCAGACAGAAATGAAATTATAAATTTAATTTTTGGTGCTAATGGTGTTGCTAAGGCGGACGACTCGTCAATTTTTGACGAAAGAAACAACGCATTAAAGGAAACTTTAAAAAAGAAACACCACGAGGATTTTTTGAATTATTATGAAAACTTTGTTCAAGAAAAAATTGAAAATCATGTAGTGGCAAAATCAGACGATCTGTGGACGAATAACAATACCGAAAGTATTAATCATAGACTAAAAGTGTTGCTTGGTTGGGAGCCCAAAAAGACCGACGAATTAGTTCTTAAACTTTTCGATTTGGTAAAAGTACAAATGGTTGACATGAGAAGGTCATTGTATGGCACGGGTAATTTTAGTTTGTGTGGAGCATTTCAAAAAATGAAAATAACAAAACTCGTTTGGGCCTCGAAATCAGAATTCGAAAAACATAAGTTATTGCAAAAATTCCTGAAAGCAGGAAAACTGACCAGTGACAATATGCATGTGACTTCAACTGACGGAACATACAGTGTGAGGAAAGATCCACGATTAGCCAAAAAACCGAACCAAAAAACGCGTTGTCGTCCACACAAAACTACAAGAAAATAGAACCGCAATTGATTACATTTGTGTATATTTTAAAGATTTAAACCCTTCCGAACTGGTTTTAATTGAAAGGCGTAACAGGTCACAAATTATCATTTTTAAAATGAGTAAGAAGTACGTAATTTAGCATAGACAACCTTAAAGTGACATTTCACATTTGTTTCATATTTTAAAAGTATGTCTTTGTGCAAAAATTGTTTATTCTAGTGCGTAGAAATGTTATCAGTTTTTTAAGTAGTTATTTATAAGAGAAAAATACGCCTTTAAAGTTGAGATAGAAATTACAAATTCTATATAAATCTGAACTATTGTCCACAGCAATTTGTTTAATCTTAGCACAAAAATGTATATTTCTCGTAAACGGTTCAATATTTCGGCTTGAAATTTTCATAAGAAAACATGCCCTTTCAGATAGAATAAATTATATTTTTATGTAAAAATAATTGTGAAATGTCACTTTAATGGGGAAAAATGCTGATAATTTTGTTTTCTTTTCTTTCAATGTTCTACGAATTACGGATAAAGCATTAAAATTTTCCACAAGCTGACGCAAACGACAAAATTAATGTTCATAATATGTGAAGTATTGTACTTTATTTAACTAGGATAATATAGAGGCAAAAGGGGGAAACGCTGGTTGAAAGCACTTTCTTCTTTTGCTTTCATATTTTCCCGAAATATTCCTAGAATCGTCAAAACCCTGGTTTGTTTTGAAAAGGACTAAATTGATTCATTGTAGTCTTTTATTAGTTTGATGAAATGTTGACGTGAATAATTGTTTTGTTTTAATTGTACTTATGTATTTTTACGACTTATAATAAAATATAATATAAGTTTCTTTTTGATTAACAGATCGTAACTATGCAGTGCTCACCCCTTGAAGGCTTCGAATTCAAGTACTCAGTGCATTGCCCCTACACATTTCCGTCAATGTTTTTAATTCATGCAAAACCATACCTAGTTTTGACGTCTTCGATAAAAATGTGAAAACATTGAGACAAAGAAGAAAATGCTGATGACGAGCGTTTACTCTATTTGCCTCAATATTTTTTTTAACAATATTTTACACAAAATTATGTTGTTTAGGCCTATAGGAAAGTTTTTTTCTCAGTTTAATTGTCGTCTGCGAAACAACAACAACAAACCAACCGTGGATGTGTACCAAAACAGAGAGTACGTGCAAGGATATTTATCCTTTATCCATGGTTGTCAAAGAAAGGCAGATCGTTGATATGAAGCTGACAGACTAGATTCTATTCAAAGCAAAAAAGATTTGACATCGGTCAGATAGCCTGTACACACTGCGAGGCTCATAAGTTGTCGAAATTAACCCTTCCCCCAACATGGACTAGATTTGACGCCCATAACTATAAATGCTTGGGAAAACATTGAAACAGTAGTAGTTGTTGATGAAGTAGTAGTAGTAGTAGTAGTAGTAGTAGTAGTAGTAGTAGTAGTAGTAGTAGTAGTAGTAGTAGTAGTAGTAGTAGTAGTAGTAGTAGTAGTAGTAGTAGTAGTAGTAGTAGTAGTAGTAGTAGTAGTAGTAGTAGTAGTGGTAGTGGTAGTGGTAGTTAGTAGTTAGTAGTAGTAGTAGTAGTAGTAGTAGTAGTAGTAGTAGTAGTAGTAGTAGTAGTAGTAGTTAGTAGTTAGTAGTAGTAGTAGTAGTAGTAGTAGTAGTAGTAGTAGTAGTAGTAGTAGTAGTAGCAGTAGCAGTAGCAGTAGTAGTAGTAGTTAGTAGTTAGTAGTAGTAGTAGTAGTAGTAGTAGTAGTTAGTAGTAGTAGTAGTAGTAGTAGTAGTAGTAGTAGTAGTAGTAGTAGTAGTAGTAGTAGTAGTAGTAGCAGTAGCAGTAGTAGTAGTAGTAGTTAGTAGTTAGTAGTAGTAGTAGTAGTAGTAGTAGGTAGGGCCTAGTAGCAGTAATAGTGCATAAATGCACGTCTTTGTCTGTCTTTGTCTGTCTTTGTCTGTCTTTGTCTGTCTTTGTTTGTCTTTGTCTGTCTTTGTCTGTCTTTGTCTGTCTTTGCATGTCTTTGTCTGTCTTTTGCAGTATTTAGTAGGACCCAGCGGGTCTATGTAACACAGTCTCCTTGAAGTTACTTTTGTGATGCCGTTTCTGTTGAATCTTTTCACAATACTGTGCATGTATATTAAATCCGTTTATATTGATGGGTATCCTGGTAGATGTAAGATATCCTGGTTGTTGCATCCTTGTTCGTGCACTGATCAGGCTATTATGTCCGTTTAGACTTGGTTATAAATAGTCACCGCTAAGATACAATTAGAGAGACGAGGATTTGAGATCTTGATGAACTTGTCACATTCAATATGTAATGAAACTGACATAACCGAAGCCCCTGTGTTGTTCTTCACCCCCTCGAGCCGAGCCACTGTTGCTGCACATGTAGATTGTGCTACAGTCTACTACACAACCCAAAATTACAATAGTGCACACATATCCTTATAGGGATCTTTTTTCCCATACTTTGTGGTTGAATAGAAAGAATGCGATAAAGTTTGGTCAATGATAGCGTCTAGATCTATGTTTTTCTAAGTTAGACTGTAGCCCAGACTGAACCAGTCCTTTACCCGTGTAGGCTATGAAAAGGGCGGGAAATCATATGATACAAACAAGAACAATAAAATGCAGAAACACGAAGTCGGAATATTATTCGGGTGACGTCGAAAACATTGGGCGGTGGAACCTTCCACCGCCAAATGTTTACGACCGCGCCCGAATAAGTTCGCATACGTAACGACGCCGCTGGAAAAAATCCGATGTTTTATGAATCTCAAAATGGCCACATTACGGATATTCTACCTTAAAAAGCACTAGCTGTCTTTTGGAACATGGTTAATACCACGGTCTGAGTCGAACTAGGTGATATGACTATAAAAGGTGCATATTATTCCAGGCAAATCCGTTGACGCCACAAAAAGAGGACTTAACTTCATAGTGCAAGTAGGCCTAATTTAGGTGTTGCTGTACATACCTTTCACCCTTTCCTAAACAAGACATTGTTTTGACGTCCCTAAGAGAATATGCTTCGGAAAACATAGAGCCAAAAGAAGAATATGCTGATAACCAGCATTTTCTGCTCATACATAAATATTTTCTACACTTTATTATACACAAATTCTCATTCTTTCAAAAAACATTTTGACGTCTTAACCCGCTTACCAATAAAGCAGATGGTTTATTTGACCACGCTTAATTCTTGTCGTTCGCGAAACGGTTATTTAAAGATCATCAACCCTTTCCGAAAAAGACAAAATTTTGAGATGTCCCTTGAAAGCTTTTGCAGACGACAGAATCGACTGAGTTCCTGAAAGAGGAATTTGTGTATCCATAGCTCAATAAATATTGAGACAAAAGAAGAAAATGCTGGATTTCAGCATTTTCTTCTTTTGTCTCAATATTTCCAACGCCCTATACCATAGGGACATCGAATCCAGGTCTTGTTTTGGGAAAGGGTTAATCAAAGACTCCATTTTAACCCTTTCCAAAACAGCAAGATTTTAGGGTGATCCACTTCAAAAATTGACACAAACGACGAAATGGAAGTTATTAGAATTTGCGTAAAATATGGCATAGCAAACATTGAGGCAAAAGGAGAAACTGCTGGTTATCAGCAGTTTCTCCTTTTGCCTCAATGTTTGCCCAAGCCATTTGCTTTAGGGGAGTCAAAAAGAGTCACTGTGTGGTAATGGATTAAAGATTTCAATATTTTTCTTTGGAATTATGGATCGCCAGACAGCGAATGTCGAGAGATCACAAAAGCTCATAATGAGTATGGCAGGCATAGGTGAGCTAAAATGAAAATTATGAGCATTAAATCAAAAAAACAATTTATTGCATGATCATTTCAAAATAAAATTTTACAAGATAATACTTAGAAGTTCAATACAATTTTTGCGGATATCACAGTTTTGTTTTCTTTTTACAAAAATGTTTGGAACAATTAAGTAAATTGATGAACACAAATAATTTAACCCTTGTATTAACAAAAAAATATTTGAACCTGTCCAACTTCAAATCTTCGACGAAGGAAAAGATTGAAAAAATGGGAGAAAATGCAGGTAAACAGCATTTTCTTCCTTTTCCTCAATGTTTTCCAGAAATTAAATTTCCCAGCAGCAGCAAATGACATGATCATTGCACAGTAGAGGGTAAAATACTTCTGTAAAGACACATAATAACTAGAACTGTCGCAAAGCGGACGAATACCCCCCACTAAGGCCTTGTCACTGAAAAAGTGCTATCGCTCAAAAGGTTCTTGACTTAGAGCATGGAAACGGATTTTAAACAAAGTCCAACTGTGACCTTGACCTTTGACCTTGGTGACCCCCAAAACAATAGGGCACCTCCTTGGGTCATGGCCAACAACTGTGTAAAGTTTCATGATCCTAGGTCAAACGGTTCTTGAGTTAGAACACAGAAACGAAATTGTAAATTTTGACTACTTCCCGTAATATTGACTACTTCCCCCCCCCCCCCCCCCCCCATTAAAAAGTTCAAAGTGGCATAACTCTAGAACTAATCACTGGATCAAGATGAAAATTGCAGGTGCACAACTTCATATGATAGGAAACATCCTGGTAAAATTTCAGAAAAATTGGTCAAAAACTGTGGGAGGAGAAGAGGACACAAGATTATGTCCACGGACGGACGGACGGACAGACGGACAGACGGACAGACAGACGGACAGACGGACGGACAGACGGACAACCTGATTCCAGTATACCCCCCCATAACTTTGTTGTGGGGGGTATAATAAAATATCGTCTGCCACATTCGAAATTGTCGTAATTGAAGCTTATTAAAGTTGAAGTCACAACATTTTCAAACACAAGTCGACCAAGGATATACATTACGCTTACAATACTTTAGCAGCAACAAATTTAACCCTTTCTGAAACAATACCTGGTTTTGACGTCCCTAATAGAAATGGCTATGGAAAACATTGAGAAAAATGAAGAAAATGCTGATAACCAGCATTTTCTCCTTTTGCCTCATTATTTTCTATGTTGTTTTGTGACCAAAATATAACTTAATTACCACCCAATTTATGGTGTGCAGCACCTATCAAATTAGAACAGTCCTTTTTTCGCTGTTTGGGAAAGGGTTAACAACAATTATTATACACTTACAATACTTTAGCACATAGAAATTGAACAATAATCATTTGTCAGGTTTTGGCAGAGTGTTCATGTATTTAGCAATAATTGACAGCATAACTTCATCCGCACCAGCTCCAATGGAAATGAGTCGGAAATCTCTGCAAATAGAAAGTACTGGTAATGTTAACTCAGAATTTTAACCCTTTCCCAAACAAGACCTGATTTTGACGTCCCTGATTGGAAAGGCTTGGGAAAACATTGAGGCAAAAGAATAAAATGCTGATAATCAGCATTTTCTCCTTTTGCCTCAATATTTTCTCACCTTTATTATTACTAATTTTGCCTTTAGTAACATCCATTTTGTAATCTGCAGCAGCTTTCAAAATTGGGCCACCTAAAAAATTTTGTGTCTTGGAAAGGGTTAAGCAAATCACATATAGAGTAAGTCAAAAGATTCTTTTAAATTGCAGAAATCCATGACATGTTTTAAATAGTTCTTAAGCTGAAATATGTTTGTACATATGCTAATAATGATAAGAGTGCCTTAATTAGATACATTTCGATGTGGTTCATGAGAGCCTAGACGAACTTAGAACAAGTACAAAGAAAGGATGGATTTGCGTTGTTTACAACATGCCAGACTTTGGACAACAGGAAACACATTGTTTTAACAATGACAGAGGTTATCATTCAACAAACACAAAAATTGGATTGGATCGAATAGTTTTGCGTCCCACTCAACTACTAAGGACATATGGAGACGGGATCTCTGTTTAAAGTCTCATCCGAAAGACTGGAGAAGCGGGGGATCGAACCAGCGACCCCTGTGTTGTAAGTCCAGCGCGTTACTACTGTACCAACTCCGCCCCAAAGACAAATACCAACCTAACTAATACTTCATTGGTAAATCCCATTCCTCCCCAGAACTGTAAACATTTGTCTGTGACCTCTCTTAACACTCGACCCATTTTGATTTTCAATTCATAAATGTTTCCAAACAAGACCTGCTTTGGGAAAACATTGAAACAAAAGAAGAAAATGCTGATAACCAGCATTTTCTCCTTTTGCCTCAATATTTTCTGTGTTATGTTATACTCAAATCCGATCTTTCTTGACAAACATTTTGTTGTTTGAAAGAGCTTTTAGTTCCCGCCATTAAAGAATGAAGTTGTTGGGATAGCACTACCTGAAGTTACATAGACAGTTTACCTGTAAAACCTGCTAACTAATACTTCATTGGTGAATCCCATCCCTCCCCAGAACTGTAAACATTTATCTGTGACCTCTCTACCAACGCGACCTATTTTGAATTTACACATGGACGCCAACTTTGTCACATCATGTCCGTCCACATACAAGGCTGAAATGAGGATTAGATAAATATTTACTGATAAACTTTTCCCAAACAAGCAACAAATCCCTAACAGCAAGGCTTTGGGAAATCATTAAGGCATAAGGAAAGCTAGATGAGTTTGTGTAACAACAATGCCCCCCCCCCCCCCCTGTAAGTTTTTGGACAGACAGACAGACTGATGGACAGATAGAGGGACAGACGCAAGTAAAACAATATGCCCTAATCTTTTGATATGGGGGCATTAACCCTTTCACTGCCATAGGGGACTTTTGTCGACTATAGGGGTCCCTGCCATAGGCGACTTTTGTCGACAAATTTATAGGGACGAAATATATGAGTACCAACAACATAAAAAAGAAAAAAAATATTGTCATTTCATAAATTACCTTTAAATTTTGGTCACATATAGGTGCTTGATTTGTCTGTATGTGCTAAAAATTTGAAAGGAATCCATAAAATGAGTCAAAAGTTATGCATGTTTTTGTGAACAGGGTATCGATTCTTGGAAATTTCTTCGAATTAATTCAGCAGTGAGAAACACGTCCAAAAAAAATATTTGGCAGTGAAAGGGTTAAAAAATATGATAATCTCCTTTTTCCTCAATATTTTCTATTATATTGAACACATTTTGTTAAACTAGAACAGTCCAATTTTTTACTTATTGAGAAATGATTGATCATTACATAATCATGATAATTCTTGTGTATAATTTTTTACTTGTTTGCATTTCACCAGTCAAGCATATGGGTCCCTTTATCCCATTGTCATAGTAACTATTGCAAATATTGTTGAAAATGAAGAAAGAAAGACAAAATTGTATCTGCAACATCTTTGAATTTGACCATCAATGAGTTTTGCCATTTGGGAAAGGGCAAAAGCATCGACTGACCATTTCAAGATCATTTACCACAACTTTTCTCATGCTGCATTCTTACCCACTAAGGAAAAAGAAAAATATGCTTATAACCAGCGATAATACTATATCATAACATGAATATTTAACCTATTACCATACGGAAATTTTTTAGACTGGTCCAAATTCAAAGATGTAGCAGTCTATAATTTCAAGTAAATGAAATTCATATTTCTTTGGACTTTGGGGTAGAAAACATTGTGTGAAAAGAAAAAAATGCTTTTCACAAGCAATTTCTTCATTTTCCACAATGTTTTGGTAGAAAACATGGTGAAAAATGAAGAAAATGGCTTGTCAATTTAATTAAATTTTCCTTCATCAGTTCATTTATCTTTACAAAGATATATGAACATGTACTAAATAGTGAGTTCAGCAACAAATTTCATATAAGTAACGAGTCACAAGCTACTTCTTCATTTACTCAATGTTTTCCTATGTCTTTTTCTTGAGGAGCTTCAAATGGTGTCAGTGTGTGGGAATGGGTTAATACCTGTAGCCCTGTAAAGCAGTGACCTCACTAGCTCTACTTCAGTTTGTAGTTCAGCCAGTGTAAAATGAACTGTTTGATTGTTAAGAATGGGTTGACCAAATGCTTTTCTGGATCTTGTGTATTCGCTTGTCTCAAGGATGATGTTGTCTAAAGCCTTCAAAGCTGAAAAATGACATAAGGAGGATTTAAAATAAGAACTATAGGTTCTATAGTATTGTAGTTAACTTTCAATATTTGGAGCAGTATAAGGGGGTAGCAGTGGTTCCCACTTTCAAAGATGGCAGAAATTGGGAGGTATCAAAATAATTTTGTCTTAATTTTTAAAGCAATCTAAGTACTAAATATGCCCATTCCAGTCCCATTCCCCTGCAAAAAACAAGAGCTGTCCAAAGACAGCCCGCTCGACTTTCTAAGTTGCTTAGTATAAAGGGGACATAACTCCAAATATAGTGGAGCCAGGGTTATGGACCCTGATCGTAAGGTAGAGGGTGTGATGGTGAATAAGTATTCCAAGTTTGGGTTGAATCCCTTTGATAGTATGGAAGTTATTGATGTTTGAAAAAACTTTAACCTTTGTTGTGACGCCAACGCCGACGCCAATGCCAACGCTGACGCCCGGGTGACAGTATAATCTCTCATTTTCTTCGAAAAGTCGAGCTAAAAAATGAATGGATTTCCTTTAATTTGATATAGGGTGCATTGCAACATATCAGTTTGTTTTCTAACCTGACCTTTCTTTGTAGTTGGTATTTATAAGGATCTGTAACATAAATTTTATAGAAAAAGAAACAGATCAAACAAACTAACTTTCCGACAGGTGTGGCTCAAAGTTGTTCAGCTTGGAACAGAAACATGTAATATGTAAAGCCGACCCCCCTCATTTCCTATCACATAATTTTATGGAACACCAACATCTTCAAAATATACCTGGTTATGATGTAGAGGCTTAGGAAAACATTGGGACAAAAGAAGAAAATGCTGATAGTCAGCATTTTTTTTCTTTGTCCTCAATATTTTCTGTGTTACTTTGTACATAAATCCAAAATTTGTTAGCATTTATTTTTAGGTCTGCAGCAATTTTCAAGTTGGACTTCACTCAAAACTTGACGATTGGAAAACAATTAATTTAATCTTATGGAGAACTTGTTTGGAAAACAATAAACATACCGACAGCTGTGGCCCAAAGTCGCTCAGCTTGAAACTGAATCATCTGATATGTAAATCCCATGCCCTCCTCTCCTATCACATAATCTTGTGGAATGCGGACATCTTCAAAATATACCTGAGCTGTGTCTGAACTTCTCATCCCTAGCTTGTCAATCTTCTTAGCAATGTGGATACCTGGGAATCATGCATCATAAATTACAAGAAAAAAAGGTTTGAAATGGTTCATCAATTCCAAACAAGCCCTGGCCCCGGTTTCTTGAAAAAACTTAAGTACATACTCATGATTACATGCTAAACTTCAATGGAATACTCTCCCACATTGAAGGGTATTCGAATGAAGTTAACATGGATTTCATGTGATTTGAGTACAGTAAGGTTTGAGTCTTAGAACGTACTTAAGTTTTTTGAAGAAACCGGGCCTGGTCTTAATGTGTCTACTAGACATTATAGACAAAGATTTGGAAAACAATGAAATAACAGAAGAAAATGCTGACAGCATTTTCTTCTTTTCTCTCATTGCTTTCCAAGTCATTGCTCAAACATTGGTATCATTTAGTAACATTAATTGTGTCATACATAAATCATTTCTTTTATTTGAGCAGTCTGATATTGTGTATAAAACGCCCATTAAAGACTGGAATTTACATCAAAGACAAAAACATTATGAAAAAAATAATCAAATTCTGGCATATTCTCTCTTTTCCTTTGTTTGCCACCACTTTCACAGTGGTATGAGTAAGCCTGTAATGTATGAGCCCATATTCATATATTGAAATTGTTTTTGTATGGTAATATGATTATGAATATGCTATTAGCATAATCATAAAGTAATGGGTAGAATCTCTATCAGGGTAGACAAGCACCACTGAATTAAGTAGCAAAACACTTAAATTTAAATCACTTATCTCCCTTTAACTTTTTTTTCATTATTGCTGGTACTTGAAAAACATTTTTTGTCATTTTGTTCATATGTTTGCCAGAAAAAAGTCCATGTAAGTTTTATTGACGAAAAGGTAGGCAATAAACAGTTAATTTTTGTCAATATTTTCCACCAAAGTTTTTAACTTAGATGTGTAAAAATATGTCATTGTTTGAGAAAAGCTTTAATTACCTTTAGCATCCATGGGTAGACAAATCAGTGATTTGTTTGTATGTGTCGGTCGGTCACCAGTGTTTGCCAGACATCCAGTCTGCCTGACAACCAGATGTGGTCCACATTTTCCTTCCTTTTCTTCAAAATTTTCCAAAGCTTTAACTTAAAACACTTAGATGTGTAAAGATTAGCCATTTTTTGAGAAAGATTTAAGCCGTTACTAGATGGCAAAACTTAAGAGTGGTCCAAATTCAAAGATATTGAAGATGACAATTTAAGGTGAATTCAATTTTATATATTTTGGTGTTTATGGGTAGAAAACATTGTGCCAAATGTAGAAATTGCTTGTCACAAGCAATTTCTTCATTTTTCACGATGTTTTCCCAAGCCTTTATCTTGTAGGGCGTTAAAGTGTTGGAATTGGTTGTTTTAAAAATTACCTTTAGCATCCATGGGCAGACAAATCAGTGATTTGTTTGTATGTGCCGGTCCGTCACCAGTGTTTGCCAGCAAACACATCCAGTCTGCCTGACAACCAGATGTGGTCCACATTTTCCTCCCTTTTCTTCAAAATTTTCCAAAGCTTTAACTTAAAACACTTAGATTTGTAAAGATAACCCATACCTTTTAGAAAGATTTAACCCATAACTAGATGGCAAAACTGAAAGACTTGTCCAAATTCAAGGATTTTGCAGATGGCAATTTAAGGTGAAAGAAATTTTACAGTTTTTTTGTTTTTATGGGTAGAAAACATTGTGCAAAATGAAGAAATTGCTTGTCACAAGCAATTTCTTCATTTTTCACAATGTTTTCCCAAGCATTTATCTTGTGGGGCATCAAAGTGTCGGAATTGATTATCAATTACCTTTAGCATCCATGGGCAGACAAATCAGAGATCATTTGTTTGTATGTGCCGGTCCGTCCCCAGTGTTTGCAAGCAAACACATCCAGTCTGCCTGACAACCAGATGTCGTCCACATTTTACCGCCGTTTCTTCAAAATTTTCCAAAGCTTTAACTTAAACACTTAGATGTGTAAAGATAATCCATTCTTTTTTGAAAGATTTAACCCATTACTAGATGGATAAACTTTAGACTGGTCCAAATTCAAAGATTTTGAAGATGACATTTTAAGGTGAATGCAATTTTACATTTTTTGGTGTTTATGTTTAGAAAACATTGTGCAAAATGAAGAAATTGCTTGTCAAAAGCAATTTCTTCATTTTCACAAAGTTTTCCCCAGCCTTTATCTTGTGGGGCATCAAGATGTGTGAATGTGAGGTAATGGGTTAAACTTAAATATGAAAAAAATGCCATTGTTTCTGAAAAACTTTAATCACCTTTAGCATCCATGGGCAGACAAATCAGTGATTTGTTTGTATGTGCCGGTCCGTCACCAGTGTTTGCCAGCAAACACATCCAGTCTGCCTGACATCCAGATGTGGTCCACATTTTCCTTCCATTTCTTCAAAATTTTCCAAATATTTAACTTAAAATACTTAGGTGTGTAAAGATAAGCCATTTTTTGAGAAAGGTTTAACCCATTACTAGTTGGATAAACTTTAGACTGGTCCAAATTCAAAGATATTGAAGATGACAATTTAAGGTGAATGCAATTTTACATATTCTTGTGTTTAAGGGTAGAAAAAACATTGTGCCAAATGAAGAAATTGCTTGTCACAAGCAATTTCTTCATTTTTCACAATGTTTTCCCAAGCCTTTATCTTGTAGGGCGTAAAAGTGTCGGAATTGATTGTTAATTACCTTTAGCATCCATGGGCAGACAAATCAATGATTTGTTTGTATGTGCCGGTCCGTCACCAGTGTTTGCCAGCAAACACATCCAGTCTGCCTGACAACCAGATGTCGTCCACATCTTACCCCCATTTATTATGTAATCTCCACCCTCTTTCTTAGCATTGGTCTGAATACCTGTAAAATTTATATTTTTACAATTAAACCCTTTCTCAAACAACACATTATTAGGTTGGTCCAATTTTGAAGGCTGTGTCAGTTGACAAATGGCAGCTGAAAAAGATAGGATTTGTGTACGTTTTTAGCTCAGAAAAACTCAGACAAAAGAATCATCAGCATTTTCTCCTTTTGCCTGAAATGTTTCCCCCTAGCAATATCTGTAAGGGATTCGAAAACAGTTCGTGTTTGGGAAAGGGTTAAATCAGGAAACCTAAGAACAGAGAATTAGTTTATCAGACTTTGGTCAGAAACAAGAATTTTACTCCCATTTATTATGTAATGTCCCATCTTCTTTCTTGGCATTAGTCTGAATGTCTGTAATATGTATGTTTATTTGTAATAACTATAAGGCAATCACTAGTCATGCCTATTTTAGCCCATTCCCCCAAATACTTGGTTTGATGTCCCTTAAAGAAATGGCTTAGGAAAATGTAAATAAATATCATTAGCATAAACTTAAATTGTTGCCTGTAACATGTTTCAAATTTAAAGTAAACAAAGTATGGCAAAACTTCAAAGATATGTGCCACACAACAAGAATGTGAATGACGTACAGTCATCTTTGAAATTGTTTCTATCTAAATTCAATGCTGGTTTTAATTTTTTCAAGAGGGAGTCATTTCGAAACACAAAAAGCTCTTTCATGTGAATCCCTGAGGTAAGGCAGTTGAACTAAGATGGTACTGAACATACAAGTTTGCAACATCTGATCCTGCCCTAACCTCACTCACACCTAAACTTTGTCACCTCTGATAGATGGGGATAGAAAGTTTCTCTTAACAATTTACCAAACAATTTTGGAACAAGATGAAATGACGATTTAACTTACTAGCAATTTCATGAGTTCCAAAACCATTTTGGAAAGAGATAAGAAGAGGATAAAACTTACTAGCGACATCTGAGCCTGCACCTACTTCACTAACACCCAAACATGCTACTTTATCACCACTGATAGAGGGGGCTAAAAACTCTCTCTTTACTTTGTCACTCCCAAATCTGTAGCAAAGACATTCATGGAAGATGAAACAACAATTACATGTTTACATGATAAAACTGCATCACTACATGCATATAAGTTGGTTACAAAGGACAATTTAAATGACATTCGGACTAACAGATAAGAGGGGGTAAAGGCTTTCTAAATTTTTTATCTAAAATCCAAATCCTATGTTGTTGGTACTCAATTGAATGGCCTTGATGAGATATTTCAAATGAGTACCCGAATACCCTTAATGTAAGGTTTGATAAACATTAAAGACAGATCCTCCATTTATTTCCTACGGTAAGATTTTTTTTCATTTGTTCTGTACTGATATTTAAATATATGAGAAGTAAAAAAATGACTTAAAAACTATAGGTCACCAAGCGAATTAAAAAGTTATTGGATTTCAAGGGACACTACTCTTGTCTAAAATTGCAAAAATGGGGTGTCACTTTAATACCCACAAAAAAGGTGTTCAAAATGACTAGGATTACATAAATAAGTCTTTATTGTGTTCAATATGTTTTATAATGTCTAAATGAGTATCAATTTGGGAAAATTTAGTGATGATTTTGAAATTTTTAGTGAAACATTATTTCAAAAGTAGCTAAAATTGCTCTTTTTTCGCAACGTTTCTCAGATTTCTGTTAATAAAAACTATTCCAGCGGTAAGAATTTTTTCTTTTTTGGTATAGACATAGTGCTTGGTCATACCTACAAAAACAAAAAAAGAAAAACATATCAAACCAAGCGTTTTTCTTAGTTATAAGTAAAATTTGGTTTACTTTTTGCAGCTTTGTCCGAAATAGTTTCACTATTTTTATCCATTTTATTCCTTATTACCAGCTTTAGATAATAAAAAGTGTCATCTTTTGTGTCCATCTGAAGCGGACTAGCTCATAAAGACACCACTTTGCTTTTGTTGCTCCGATTCCTATCGCTAACGCCACATGTTGAACGCGTAACAGAAAGCGAAATGTACCATCCGAGTACTATTACACTTTAATTGGCCAAACAGAAAAAATTAAAATAAGCGAAAAGGATCTTGCCATTTATCAACCAAACAATAACTAAATGTAAATCAAAGCCCTGAAGGGCCTGAAAGTCGCTACAACAGAATTATTTGTAAAACAAGATTTGCTTTTCATAATCCTATCAGAGAATGCTTTGAAGTATTGAATGAAATGTATGTATGCCCCCACAAGGGTAAACCTTTAACAATTGAAGTAGTGCAATTGTAGTATTAATTTACATCAAGAATGAAAAGGGAAAATTGGCAATAACTCCACGAACATTATCAGCAGAGTTATATTTTTGTACAATACACTTCTACATAATGACACCATCCACCTATGAAGTTGCACGAATCTACCTCGCATAATTTTTAGTAATGCTCTTGACAAACAATTAAATATGAAAATCAACAAAGGGCAAAAACCCAAAAATATGATTGACAGAGTATCAATTCTTACCTATGAAGTTTTATGCAATGTAAACAAGACCTAGATCTCCATTTTAAGTACGCAAAATATATCTTGTCAAAATGACGATAAAGTTTATAAACGATGACCGAACTCGTGATTAGATCACATTCTTTAGAAACAAATTGAAAAAAAAACAATAATAAAATGAAAGACAAAACAAGTTATAGAATATTTACAGAGAAACACAGCTTTATTTTTCATCCATATCTATATATACAAATTCATAATACCATAGGCTACAGCAAATCCATAGATAATTATATCGTTAAAATGAATGCTACATATGAAAAGCAGTGGAAGCTAGATCTATTTTCAAAATGTTAGATTGGTCCAATTTGTAGGTAATTTTGGGGTGTTTAGTGATTGGGAGTAAAAACGTCGTAACTACAGATTTCTGAAAGGGGCCCATGCTACGTTTTTATGCTTCTGAACTATTCGGGAACTCATATTTGTACATGGAAAAACAATTTGCAATGCATAAAAACCTTAATCACGGCGAATATCCATCTTTCCTTTGCTATAGATCAATCCTTTACAAGCGTGTTTACAGATTCTATTTTTACTTCGAAACGAGACAAGGTCAAGGTCAACGAGACACATCCCCAGCAGTATTAACACACTGTACAACCGGCTGCGTCGATGACTGTGACCTGTGAAGCAGTTAGCACTGAACATTTATACACGTATTTATCAACTATAGAATACCAAAGATCCTTTCGTTTATTCATAAAAGTAAATTAATTTGACCTACCATGCACCTGACATCAGATGCCGAATCTGTCTTCGTTGACGACGCAGCCGGTTGTACGGTGTGTTGAATCTCGCTGAGCACAGATGACGTACCTCTGACGCAATTGCTTTTTGAAGGTTGGGCATGTGTAACCGTTACAAAACAAAAACCAAGGACAATGCATAAAATGCGGATCTGCACGTTATTCATTGACTTGGATTTTCATACTTGATAAAGCTCAATGAGTGCTAACAATGGACCCCTTCAGGTTTGTAATTTCATACGTTTATATCTGGTTTGTAATTTTTGTGCCATTTGCATTTTCGACAGCCTAGCAGGTCCCCCTTTAATCTGTAGTTGCGATGTTTTGGCTGCATGTCCCGTAAATTGACTGGAATTGATACTAAACTAAATTCTGGGTAAGAACGATGTTTTAAATGAAATATTTACCCATTTTGTTCTATTCAGATTTCCATATTTCAGAAGATGTCACAGAAATTCATTGAATAAAATAGATCTATACTTCATAACGCATTCCTCAAAAACCCCTCAAAATCAAACTTGTCCTCCCTGGGTGAAAGTTAGATACTTTCAAAATACTGAATTTTACAGCTGGGGGGCCATGGACCACAGGGCCCCCGATGGGTCTATGGAAACGCCCTGGCCAGGGGTCCATTTAGGCACGCAATATTTTACAGTCACAGAAATGAATAATCTCTAGAACTGTTTATTGCGGCAAGCCTAAAGTCGTGATTAATCGATAATTTGAGCCTCCAATAATGGTTTATTCACGAATTAACTTCCCCTCTCTTCACAAAAACTATTTTATTTCACGTTGATTATTCGGTGATTAATGATAAGAAATTTAATCGCAGAAACGTCGACTGAATCGACGGACGCTCGACAATTCAATTTGAATGGTAATTCATGCAGATTTTATGATGTAAAGTAGAAAATTATACATCTAGGTTTAGAAGGTTATTTTGTTTTTGGTCGGCAAGCGATAATGTCATGATGATACGAAGAAAATGATACCTGTTAGTCTATTATCCAAACCAAAAATTCACCGGTAATAATCAAACTAACATATTTTGAAACAGTTTCCGAAATAACTGAGCAGGTGTTGGCGGTGTTTTTGAAGTCACTATTCCAGCCCAGATTGAGTAGACGCTACGTCATCAAGACGTCATATTGTTTTTTTAACAAAATGGATCCGACTGTATCACGTGCTTATTCATCTGAGAAGCATGTCAATCAACTAGTAAGTCAATGAATGGGCGGGGACAATTCTCTTTTTCAACCAATCTGTATAAATTTTACAAGCATTGCTTCATAAAAGATCTAGAACTTAAAGGGCAATCGTCAGAAAAGAAGCTTTACCCCGAGTCTCTCCCTTAATCGGTCACATTTTAGTGAATATTTATTAGAGTGTTGACCTCTACATTTTTAAATTTTAGAGTAGATAGATTTAAGAGACAGTTTAATTTCATAAAGAGTTTTCAAAAGAAGAACGAAATTCAAAGGGTAGGCTATTTCAGTGTATTTAGTGAAAAGAAAATTTCTTGCAGATGTAGATCTACATGACTCGTGCTTATACTTGCTACTCTCTTAAAACAAAGTACAGTACATTACCTCTTATGAAATGATATGTAATTAGTAATGTATTTTGATGATCTAATCAATAGACATCGGCTTTGGAGAGTAATACTTAACGACGTTCGTCTATATAACCTCTCTCTTAAATCCTTTCACAAACAAGACTTGATTCCGACGACAATCATGGGAACAAAAAGATTGGAAAACATTGAAAAGAAGAAATTGTCGATAACTAGCCATTTCTCCGTTCACCCGAGATACTTTCCATGATGTAATTCAATCTTTTTTAAGAAGTTATGTCGTATGCATGCAACAGCTTTCAAAATGGAGCAGTCTAAAAAATATTTCTGTTTTGGGGTAAACAAAATGACGAAAATTGAACATGAATGTAAATATCCATGAATTACACTTTGGGGCTAACGATTATCCATACATACACAAAAATCAAAACGTGTGGGCTGAAATATTTATTCTGATCTGAAACGAAGGTAAGGTTTTAGCTGCGATCTTTCGGGGGAACCGTATCATACAAAATGCCCGTGACTTGCAAAGCTGCTTTTGTGCCGTCTATGATCGCCTACCGGTCGCGAGATTCAACCCTGCAAATCAACAATTTCATTTCCGTAAATCCGGCGACGTAAAACCCTGTTTAAAGTAATCGTCGGATATGCACATCTTGCATATTTCGGGATCGTCAACATCACGGAACCAGCCAAGTAGTTAAGTCTCGTTTCTTTGATGTGGTCCCGTAGGTTTTCCCATTGATAAGCTGGCCAGGTGTGTAATAAAATGGTTTTTTTCTGGTCTTCCCGGTATTGACTAAAATATTCATGAACCTGCAACACTACCCAGAAGAAGCTTTGAACTCGCCCTGGATTTTGTATTTTGGTCCTTGTCGAGTTGAAGGGCCTTGACGCGAATCCCAATCCTACTTACAACATAGCCACTTGCCCGTAACTCCAAAATCCAATCATTCAGATCATTTTCCTGTGGCTCATAGGGACTGATCCGAATAACCCTCCATTTCTGCGATTTTGGACAATCACAGATCTTTGTCTTGTTTTTTCGCCAGTCTCTCACTAGCTTTCCACTGATGCCGAAATCACTCTCAGCCGCACAGTTTTTCGAATTTTCGGCAAATTTGATCACACGATTTTTTAAGCTATTGTCATCACCAAGTAATTGCAGATTAAAACAATATGCAGTTACGAGGTTTTCGAAGAAAAGTGATGACTGCTTGTTGTGTACAATTATGTCGTGTGTTAATTTAGGGCATATTGATTGCGAGATTACACGCTTGAAATGGCAGAACGATGCATATCAAGCAAGATACCTTGTTAAAATGGAATTTATTATTATAAAAAGAATCAAGCAAATGAGTATTCCGTCGTTGTCGTATGTTTATTGTCGCCGAGTCATAAAGTCGATGTCTATTTCCCCCACATTCTGAATAGTTTTTTTCCTTGACTTATAGCGGAAGATATACAGTATTGAATATTGACTATCTAAGGGAAGTAACTCTTTCATGAAAACTGTCTAATTTAAACCTGGTTATTTCCCTTAGACCAATATACCTCAGAAAACGGAATTATTGCGCGCGATAAATTTTCTCCGCCAAAAAAGTAGTTCTACATAAAACGTATAATTTCCTCGTTCAACAATGATTATTTGGCATGTCAGTTTAGAAATTGTAGAAAGTCGAATTTCAATATTAAATCAAAGTGTGGACAAGAAATCAGAGATCTACTTTGTCTCAAAACAGAAATACAGAAGAAGTTAAGAGGTCCGTCTTTGACCTTATTTGACCTGTCCAGAAAAACTCGTACGGCACCAATAAGTCGCAGCGCGAGCGCTAAGCGACTTAAAAAATACATTTGCTAAAAAGGCCAATAACTGAAACAGCTTTATTTTGTTATTTAGGATATGCGCAGTAAGTTGCGCAGTCACAACTGGAGGATCTGTCCTTAAAAGAAATTTTGTATTTTGAAAAGCCTCTCTTATCTGTAGCTCTGGCACTAAAAGTGTAGTAGATTCTTGTCTTCTACCTTCACTTATTTTGTAAAAACAGTGTTCTCCCAAGTCCATTAGGCTGTAAGGACAAGCTCGGAGCTGATAACTAGCATTTTCTCCTTTTACCTCATTATTTTACATGTTATACTGAACACATATCCTTACATCTATAACTCCCATTTTGTTGTTTGTAGTAGCTTTCAAATTAGACCATCTTAAACCATTACTAAATGATGACGCCCTTTTGACGCGTCACAAGAAAAATGCTGCAGGAAAACATTGTCACAACCAATTTCTTCATTTCCCACAAAATTTTCTGCCAAGAAATAACAAGAAATGTAAAACTTCATTCATATCAAATTGTTGTAACATCTTTGAATTAAATCGAGTCTAAATTTTGCCATTTGGTAATGGATTAAACTTTTGCTGTTTGAGAAAGGGTTAAACAAGGTTATATTACTTACAAAGCCAATGCTGGGGTGGCCATGTCTGTCTGTACACCAATAGCCATTGGGACACCACCACAATTTATAGAACCCAGCTCCTCCGCTACTGCAATACTGTAACTATAGTCTAGGCCCAGTCCACCATATTCTGTAATTATAATAAAGCCACAGGTATCTGATTGTGTTCAGTTTAAAATGCTAATGATGGGGTTCGCATGTCTGTCGGTACAGTTATAGCCATTGGGACACCACCACAATTTGTAGAACCTAGCTCCTCTGCTACAGCAATACTGTAACTATAGTCTAGGCCCAGTCCACCATATTCTGTAATTATAATAGAGCCACAAATCAGACTGTAGGAGGGATATGGTGTAAGTTGCCATTGCTTGGGTTGCCATGTCAGTCTCAGACTGGCATGGCAACCCCAGCAATGCTAACTTACACCCTCCCACTGTCTGTACACTTATAGCCATTGGGACACCACCACAAGTTATAGAACCTAGCTCCTCTGCCACTGCAATACTGTAACTGTAGTCTAGACCCAGTCCTCCATATTCTACAATTATAATAAAGCCACAGGTAAGACAGTGGGAGGGATATGAAGTAAGTTGCCAATGCTTGGGTTGCCATGTCAGTCTCAGACTGGCATGGCAACCCCAGCAATGCTAACTTACACCCTCCCACTGTCTGTACACTTATAGCTATTGGTACTCCTCCACAATTTATAGAACCCCGCTCCTCTGCCACTGCAATACTGTAACTATAGTCTAGGCCCAGTCCTCCATATTCTACAATTATAATAGTGCCTCAGGTAAGTCTGTGGGAGGGTGTAAGTTACATTGCTAGGGTTGCCATGCCAGTCTGAGACTCAGACTGTCATGGCAACCCCAGCAATGTAACTTACATCCTCCCCTGTCTGTACACCTATAGCCATTGGGACACCACCACAAGTTATAGAACCTAGCTCCTCTGCTACAGCAATACTGTAACTATAATCTAAGCCCAATCCACCATATTCTGTAATCATAATAGAGCCTAAGGTAAGACAGTGGGAGGGGTATGGTGTAAGTTGCTAATGCTGGTGTTGCCATGTCTGTCTGTACACCTATAGCCATTGGGACACCACCACAAGTTATAGAACCTAGCTCCTCTGCTACAGCAATACTGTAACTGTAGTCTAGACCCAGTCCTCCATATTCTACAATTATAACAAGAGGGCCAAGATGGCCCTATATCGCTCACCTTAGAGATCATCAAGATGATAATTTTTGTCTCATCTCACATACACAACTTCCGGACAACGTTCATTAAAATAAATCTAAACAATGCTGGTAGCAGAGAGTTATACTACCATGGGAATTGCAAAATTTACCTTATGGATATCTGATAAACAGAATTAGAGAAGATTGTATCATTATGAGACAATTCTACATACAAAATTTCAAAAGCCTTGCGCCAAACAGTTTAGGAGAAAAAGATTGTACTAGATTTCCTTCTTTGTCTCTATATGAAATTCGATACCCACAACATAGGATCAATTTTCCTTGTATCACAATAATTTAAAGTATTTTGGTAGACGACCTTGAGATGATTCGTCACACAAAATTTCAATGCCCTAGGCCAAATGGTTCAGGAGAAGATGATTGTACAAGATTTCCTTCTTTGTTTCTGTATGAAATTCAATACCCACAACATAGGGCCAATTTTCCTTTTATCACAATAATTTGAAGTATTTTGGTAGAGGGCCTTGAGATGATTCTACACGCAAAATTTCAAAGCTCTAGGCCAAACAGTTCAGGAGAAGAAGATTGTACAAGATTTCCTTCTTTGTCTCTATATGAAATTCGATACCCACAACAGAGGGCTAATTTCCCTTGTATCAAAATAATTTGAAGTAGTTTGTTAGAGGGCCTTGAGATGATTCTACTCACAAAATTTCAAAGCTCTAGGCCAAACGGTTCAGGAGAAGAAGATTGTACAAGATTTCCTTCTTTGTCTCTATATGAAATTCAATACCCACAACATAGGGCCAATTTTCCTTGTACATTGTATCACAATAATTTTAGGTATTTCTGTAGAGGGCCTTGAGATGATTCTACTCACAAAATTTCAAAGCTCTAGGCCAAACGGTTCAGGAGAAGAAGATTGTACAAGATTTCCCTCTTTGTCTCTATATGAAATTCGATACACACAACATAGGGCCAATTTTCCTTTTATCACAATAATTTGAAGTATTTTGGTAAAGGGGCTTGAGACCATGCTACATACAAAATTTCAAGACTCTATGCCTTATAGTTTGGGAGGAGAAGATTTTTTAGTAATTGTGGACGGACGGACAGACGGACAGACGGACAGACAGACGGACGACGGACGGTGAGCGATCACAATAGCTCACCCTCAGCACTTCGTGCTAAGGTGAGCTAATAAAGCCACAGGTAGCAGATGGTGTTAAGTTCAAAATGCTAATGATGGGGTTCGCATGTCTGTCTGTACACTTATAGCCATTGGTACTCCTCCACAACTTATAGAACCCAGCTCCTCTGCTACTGCAATACTGTAACTATAGTCTAGGCCCAGTCCACCATATTCTGTAATTATAATAGAGCCTCAGGTATCTGATGGTGTTAAGTTTAAAATGTTAATGCTGGTGTTGCCATGTCTGTCTGTACACCTATAGCCATTGGGACACCACCACAATTTATAGAACCTAGCTCCTCTGCTACAGCAATACTGTAACTGTAGTCTAGACCCAGTCCTCCATATTCTGTAATTAAAATAGACCCACAAATCAGACTGTAGAAGGGATATGGTGTAAGTTGCCATTGCTTGGGTTGCCATGTCAGTCTCAGACTGGCATGGCAACCCCAGCAATGCTAACTTACACCCTCCCACTGTCTGTACACTTATAGCCATTGGGACTCCTCTACAATTTATAGAACCTAGCTCCTCTGCTACTGCAATACTGTAACTATAGTCTAGACCCAGTCCTCCATATTCTGTAATTATAATAGAGCCACAAGTAAGACAGTGGGAGGGTTTAAGTTACCATTGCTAGGGTTGCCATGCCAGTCTGAGACTCAGACTGTCATGGCAACCCCAGCAATGTAACTTACATCCTCCCCTGTCTGTACACCTATAGCCATTGGGACACCACCACAATCTATAGAACCTAGCTCCTCTGCTACAGCAATACTGTAACTATAGTCTAGACCCAGTCCGCCATATTCTACAATTATAATAGAGCCTCAGGTAAGACAGTGGAGGGTGTAAGTTACCATTGCTGGGGTTGCCATGCCAGTCTGAGACTCAGACTGTCATGGCAACCCTAGCAATGTAACTTACACCCTCCACTGTCTGTACACCAAAAGCCATTGGGACACCACCACAATTTATAGAGCCTAGCTCCTCTGCCACTGCAATACTGTAACTATAGTCTAGACCCAGTCCTCCATATTCTGTAATTATAATAGAGCCACAAATCAGAATGTAGGAGGGATATGGTGTAAGTTGCCATTGCTTGGGTTGCCATGTCAGTCTCAGACTGGCATGGCAACCCCAGCAATGATAACTTACACCCTCCACTGTCTGTACATCTATAGCCATTGGGACACCACCACAAGTTATAGAACCTAGCTCCTCTGCCACAGCAATACTGTAACTATAATCTAAGCCCAATCCACCATATTCTGTAATCATAATAGAGCCTAAGGTAAGACAGTGGGAGGGGTATGGTGTAAGTTGCTAATGCTGGTGTTGCCATGTCTGTCTGTACACCAATAGCCATTGGGACACCACCACAAGTTATAGAACCTAGCTCCTCTGCTACAGCAATACTGTAACTATAGTCTAGACCCAGTCCACCATATTCTGTAATTATAATAGAGCCACAAATAAGACTGTAGGAGGTGTATGGTGAAAGATACCAATGCTGGTGTTGCCATGTCTGTCTGTACACCTATAGCCATTGGGACACCACCACAATTTATAGAACCCAGCTTCTCTGCTACAGCAATACTGTAACTGTAGTCTAGACCCAGTCCACCATATTCTGTAATTATAATAGACCCACAAATCAGACTGTTTAAGGGATATGGTGTAAGTTGCCATTGCTTGGGTTGCCATGTCAGTCTCAGACTGGCATGGCAACCCCAGCAATGGTAACTTACACCCTCCACTGTCTGTACACCTATAGCCATTGGGACACTTCCACAATTTATAGCACCTAGCTCCTCTGCTACAGCAATACTGTAACTGTAGTCTAGGCCCAGTCCACCATATCCTACAATTATAATAGAGCCACAGGTAGCTGATGGTGTTAAGTTTAAAATATTAATGATGGGGTTCGCATGTCTGTCGGGACAGTTACAGCCATTGTGACACCACCACAATTTATAGTACCTAGCTCCTCTGCTGCTGCAATACTGTAACTGTAGTCTAGACCCAGTCCACCATATTCTGTAATTATAATAGAGCCACAAATCAGACTGTAGGAGGGATATGGTGTAAGTTGCCATTGCTTGGGTTGCCATGTCAGTCTCAGACTGTCATGGCAACCCCAGCAATGCTAACTTACACCCTCCCACTGTCTGTACACTTATAGCCATTGGTACTCCTCCACAATTTATAGAACCTAACTCCTCTGCTACTGCAATAGTGTAACTGTAGTCTAGACCCAGTCCACCATATTCTGTAATTATAATTGAGCCTCAGGTAAGTCTGTGGGAGGGTGTAAGTTACATTGCTAGGGTTGCCATGCCAGTCTGAGACTCAGACTGTCATGGCAACCCCAGCAATGTAACTTACACCCTCCCCTGTCTGTACACCTATAGCCATTGGTACTCCTCCACAGTTTATAGAACCTAGCTCCTCTGCCACAGCAATACTGTAACTATAATCTAAGCCCAATCCACCATATTCTGTAATCATAATAGAGCCTAAGGTAAGACAGTGGGAGGGGTATGGTGTAAGTTGCTAATGCTGGTGTTGCCATGTCTGTCTGTACACCAATAGCCATTGGTACTCCTCCACAATTTATAGAACCTAGCTCCTCTGCTACTGCAATACTGTAACTATAGTCTAGACCCAGTCCACCATATTCTGTAATTATAATAGAGCCACAAATAAGACTGTAGGAGGTGTATGGTGAAAGATACCAATGCTGGTGTTGCCATGTCTGTCTGTACACCTATAGCCATTGGGACACCACCACAATTTATAGAACCCAGCTTCTCTGCTACAGCAATACTGTAACTGTAGTCTAGACCCAGTCCACCATATTCTGTAATTATAATAGACCCACAAATCAGACTGTTTAAGGGATATGGTGTAAGTTGCCATTGCTTGGGTTGCCATGTCAGTCTCAGACTGGCATGGCAACCCCAGCAATGGTAACTTACACCCTCCACTGTCTGTACACCTATAGCCATTGGGACACTTCCACAATTTATAGCACCTAGCTCCTCTGCTACAGCAATACTGTAACTGTAGTCTAGGCCCAGTCCACCATATCCTACAATTATAATAGAGCCACAGGTAGCTGATGGTGTTAAGTTTAAAATATTAATGATGGGGTTCGCATGTCTGTCGGGACAGTTACAGCCATTGTGACACCACCACAATTTATAGTACCTAGCTCCTCTGCTGCTGCAATACTGTAACTGTAGTCTAGACCCAGTCCACCATATTCTGTAATTATAATAGAGCCACAAATCAGACTGTAGGAGGGATATGGTGTAAGTTGCCATTGCTTGGGTTGCCATGTCAGTCTCAGACTGTCATGGCAACCCCAGCAATGCTAACTTACACCCTCCCACTGTCTGTACACTTATAGCCATTGGTACTCCTCCACAATTTATAGAACCTAACTCCTCTGCTACTGCAATAGTGTAACTGTAGTCTAGACCCAGTCCACCATATTCTGTAATTATAATTGAGCCTCAGGTAAGTCTGTGGGAGGGTGTAAGTTACATTGCTAGGGTTGCCATGCCAGTCTGAGACTCAGACTGTCATGGCAACCCCAGCAATGTAACTTACACCCTCCCCTGTCTGTACACCTATAGCCATTGGTACTCCTCCACAGTTTATAGAACCTAGCTCCTCTGCCACAGCAATACTGTAACTATAATCTAAGCCCAATCCACCATATTCTGTAATCATAATAGAGCCTAAGGTAAGACAGTGGGAGGGGTATGGTGTAAGTTGCTAATGCTGGTGTTGCCATGTCTGTCTGTACACCAATAGCCATTGGGACACCACCACAATTTATAGTACCTAGCTCCTCTGCTACAGCAATACTGTAACTGTAGTCTAGACCCAGTCCTCCATATTCTGTAATTATAATAAAGCCACAGGTATCTGATGGTGTTAAGTATAAAATGCCAATGATGGGGTTCGCATGTCAGTCTGTACACCTATAGCCATTGGTACACCACCACAATTTATAGAACCTAGCTCCTCTGCTACTGCAATACTGTAACTGTAGTCTAGACCCAGTCCACCATATTCTGTAATTATAATAGAGCCACAGGTAAGACAGTGGGAGGGTGTAAGTTACCAATGCTGGGGTTGCCATGTCTGTCTGTACACCTATAGCAATTGGGACACCTCCACAATTTATAGAACCTAGCTCCTCTGCTACGGCAATACTGTAACTATAGTCTAGGCCAAGTCCACCATATTCTGTAATTATAACAAAGCCACATGTAGCTGATGGTGTTAAGTTTAAAATGCTAATGATGGGGTTCACATGTCTGTACACCTATAGCCATTAGGACACCACCACAATTCATAGAACCCAGCTCCTCTGCTACGGCAATACTGTAACTATAGTCTAGGCCAAGTCCACCATATTCTGTAATTATAACAAAGCCACATGTAGCTGATGGTGTTAAGTTTAAAATGCTTATGATGGGGTTCACATGTCTGTACACCTATAGCCATTAGGACACCACCACAATTTATAGAACCCAGCTCCTCTGCTACGGCAATACTGTAACTATAATCTAGGCCCAGTCCACCATATTCTACAATAAGTCAACTAAAAAGATATGTATGTAAAGTCAATCTTAGAAATTGGATGCACCAGTTGATATTTTGCCACCTGACAGACCGAAGTCAGGGAATGGCATCAAGCTTATTTATGCACAGTCTCACTCTGATCCAGATCTATATTGCTCTATAACAGGTTCTTTACACAAAAGATATCTTTATCAGCATCTATTATATCATTTACAGTAGAACTTTTCAAATTGGACAACCCTATAATTTTAACTGTTTTGGGAAAAGAGTAAAAGTATACCTGTGGATTTTGATACACCCAGAAAACCTGCATCTCCCAATTTCTTGAAGAGTTCATGAGCTGGAAACTGTCCTTCTGCTTCCCATTGGTCAACATATGGATTGATTTCTTTGTCAATGAGCTGAAAGAAATTGCAGGTGTATTCAGAGCTCCATATTATAAGGGGTAAAGAATATTCAAAAAGCAAAATAGATCATTAAATCAAACACTAACAGTAGTGTTCCGTCTCTAACACAAAGGTTTTTCAAGGTTACTTTTGCCCAATTATGTTCTTGATAAAGTAAATTAGAGGAAATAAAGTGCACCCAAAGTGGGACTCGGACCCACGACCCCCGGATTACTAGTCGGACATTCCAACCACTGAGCTAGCCGGGCACCTGGTCTTGATCCTACCCAACGTAACTACACTCCTCCCCCTCATAATTTCCTGGGAGTCACAGTATCCCTCTATCCCTAGTACCACCAGGTGCCACTTCCCAGGCTTACCAATTTACCTAGTAGCCATTAAAGTAAATATGAGGAGAAAAAGTACATCCAAAGTGGGACTCAAACCCACGACCCCGGGTTGGTTTCTAGTCGGACGCTCTTATCACTGAGATAGCCGGGCACCTGGTCGTATTTCTACCCAACGCAACTACGCTCCTCCCCCTCATAATGTCCTGGGAGTCACACACTCCCCCGGTCCCTGCAGGGTTTTTTCCCCTACTATAATTAGTACCTGTAAAAGGAACCTTTCCCAATGACTACAGGCTCTTTCCCAATTTTAGTACAGGCCGTTTCCCAATCTCCATAGCTACCATTCCCAATGATCTTATGTGCCGTTCCCAATGGCCAATCATGCCATACATTTTAGTTTGACCAGAAGTATCTCATCCAAACAGACTTCCCGAAACTTGACACCCTTCTGTCAGACATTTGGTCTGACTGGACAGAATTTTCTGTCAGACCTCAGGTCATTCAGTCAGACCAAAGATTTTTCGTGATTTTTTTTCAATATTTGATAATTTAATTATTTGCATTTGGGAGAGATTTAAAGTCTTCAACCTTATAATATCACCCTATTAATTGATAATATTTAAAATTACACTGTTCCATAATTTGAAATTGTGGAGTAAAGCAAGTCTAGATTCTAAATCCTACTTTCAGTTTCACAATTTCCCATTTCTAGCTTGGAAAGCTACATAGAGCAATTGAAAAAGGATTAATTGTTGTTTTATCCATTTTCATGTTAGCTTAGCTATCAAACATATAGAATTGCATCTTTTCTTCAGAGTGAAATCTGTTAAATTTAGACCGTTAAAAACAAATCAACTCTAAATATATTATGAGAACAAAAAAGAAAGAATTGTTGTAAAATATTAGTAAAGGGTAAAAAAGGTTAAGCAATGTAAAGGCGATGAACCGTTACATAACCCTGTGAGACTGAGAAAATCAATAATGCCAGTTTGTAAAACAGCCTTATCTACATAGCAAATATAATTACGTTAGAGGGTTTTAACACCGACTTTGTAAAGTCTAATTGTTATGCCGAAAGATTACACAGGTCGCGTGTTTTATGATGTCTGCCTGAAAGGTTTTAATTGATACTTATAAACAATTAGCAGTTGCTAATTATCGGATTATTGTTAAAAGTAAGATATGTTTTACTCTTCTCTTCCCAATTTTGTCTTTTTCCACGGTGATTTTCCAGGCTACCTAGACTTCGCTTTGATCAACAACTTGTTGAACAAGTATTTGGCGAAATCATTGGAAATTAAGCGATTATTTTGCCTATTTCGCTCGCTTTGGTGAGCCTTGAATTACAAGAAATGTAGAAGTACAATTTAGACTGCATACTTTGCTATAAATACGCTTGATATTAGTGATGGGAGAACCCATCTGCATTTACAACCACGAGAAGCTTATCATATTTAGAGGAAATTTATGGGCCTACGAATTACGATTTTCAATCGGACCTTGTTCTCTATATTTTATGCCGGACATTTTGGGCCGACGAGGTAGGAAATTCAATCAGACCTAGCCAATTTTTGCCGGTCAGGTCCGACGGAGTTTCGGGAAGTCTGTCCAAACAGTTTATATTGGTTACTGAGAAGTTGAATTCTTTTTAGACAGATCCAAATTCAAAGTTCTAAGCTTTCAACAGACCAAAGCATCATTTCCCAAAATAGAAACACTTCCAAAGTAGCAAGGAAAAGATTTAGATTAGAACATATAGAAGAATTTACATCTACAAACATTTTGTGTTTAGCTCCAATGCTTTCTTAACCCTTTCCACAATGTCTTGGAATGGTGTCACTGTGAAAATAACAGGAATTTTTTATGCAGACAACACAATTAATGTTACTTTAAATGCCCGGAAAGTATTGAGAGAATTGGAGTGAATGCTGGATTTCAGCATTATCTACCTTTCAACAATTTCTGAATATATAGAGATATAAAAAATGGTCAAAATATATGGTCACAAACATGTTCCTGTTTAAACAAAGACCTTACAATGATATGTCCCATAATGTGGTGCAAAATTTAGCCGCTAATGATAGATTAAGATGCACCTTTAAGATTCCCAATTCATCAATTTTGCGAATTAATCTTTTCCCAATTTGAAGATTTCACGACGCAAAAAATTCCCAATCGTAGGGGTATAGGTACCTTTCCCAATTGGCGAGAAAAAACGCTGCCCTGGGACCACCAGGTGCCGCCTACCCGCGCACATCCGTCCCATCCTCCTCGCCATTAAAGTTAATTAGAGGAGAAAAAGAGCACCTGACATGGGACTCGAACCCTCAAGCCCTGCATTACTAGTCAGACGCTCTAACCACTGAACTAGCCGGAAACCTGGTCGAGATCCTACCCAACATCACTACATGGCTAACAGTAAATGTACAGGGAAGTCTCTGGTTTACCGGGTGCAAAATCTGTCCTACTCTATTTTATATGGTTTAGGTTAGGGTTTGGTTTAAAAGCGGAAACTCGTGTTGAAAAATTGAAAACTGCCAAGAAAACAGAGCAGGGGGCGTGGGGGACGGCAGTCTCCCATCATTAATTAGCCCAAAATAAAGCATAACGTCATTTATTGCGCCCGGTAAACCAAAGGTGCGCCAATTTATATAAATTCTTTCTTAATCAATATCCAAACTTTTGTCTGCAGATGTTTTCAAGTAGAGCGGACGAAAAATTCTGCTGTTTGGGAAAGATATATGGGGTTTTCAATGCATTACATAATGATAAACAGTCATTCTATTTTGTAACCTTTTTCAAACTTTCCCTCATTTGATTGTGGTCCGCTTTGTAAAGAATGTCATCAGTTTTCACTTGAGCAGAAGTGTAGCCCCTTTTCTGGGTACATTCTGTTGCTACACATTTGGCAATTTGTCGCTTGAATCCAGAGAAAGGAGGCAACTTATCGAGACAAACTCGGAAAAGTTTTTCTCTGACAGCCATGTTTACATTTTGGCCGGAAACAACCTTTCCTAAAATTTGATTGGTTGCCAAAGAGTATGTTAATTTTACGGCGCTGTTTTGCAGAACGTAAAATTTAAACAGAATCAAACGAAATGGGACAGAAAATCAATACATTATCACAAATAGTCCACTATTTTCAAGAAAAATCTATAGAATCAAATTGATTTCTGCAATACAAGTTTTGAAGTTAGACTACAGACTTAGAACAAACAGATTAACACGGAAGTTTGGGATTTGGAAGTTCCCTACCGTTTGGGGTTTTCATTAATCTTTTTTCTTCTTTCCTTGTAGACTAATTGGATTCTACAGAACAAGCATATGGACGAGAAATAATTTTTAAATAAGTTAAGGTATGTTCTTCAAGTCAGCTCATTAAATTAATTTGGTTTAATTGTAATATGCAAGTTATCTATCTACTTTCGGTTTCGAAATCGAAAGTAGACATAAAAACAGTATGAGAGATCGAGGACTCTTAGGAATACTGGCTCAGGTAAATATACATTATCGTCGGTGCTATTGCAAAACCTCGTAACTCCAGCTTCATTTGAGCTGGAGTTATGCGGTTTTGTAATAGCACCGACGTTATGCATATTATATACAACCTGAATCGATTATAAAATGACATTTTGATACGGAGAAAGAACCTTAATCATTTGAGATCCACATGGATCCAGACCAGCCTGTTGTAGACACATGTCAGGCGAAGATTGCGCCCATCTAGTGCTCGCAGTCTGATCATGAAACACGTTTAATTTGAAAGTAATCCGAGTTTTCTCTGATGAAATTCGCTCTTTGATATAAAAAGAGCGAATTTCAACAGAGAAAACTCGGATTAATTTGAAAGGTGATTCAGAATACAAACTAGATGTTGATATAGACCGAGAAAGAATTTATGTAGGCTACAGGATATTGAGGATAACAACCAAAATAATGAGGCAAAGGGAGAAAATGATGGCTACCAGCATTTTCTCCTTTTTTCCTAATATTTTCCGAAGTTTTTTTTCTATTGGTGAGGTCAAAACCAGGTCATGTTTGGGAAAGGTAAATCTTCTTTTGATTTCAGGATTTCAGAAATAAACAAATGCCACAATGACAGAAACCAGAAGTTCCCATCTGAGACCCTTCCGTTCTCGAACACCTTCACCGGTACTGTTTGAAAACAACTTATCAGACTTCGAAAACAGCGACTCGGATCGAGAGGGCGATGCTATAAATGTTGTTACTGAAGATCGTGGTGTGACGTACGATGCTGATCATGACACATTTGACACACAAACATTTAAATTTGTCATTTCGGCAGACAATGCAGAGGATCTAAATGGATTCAAAATTGGCATTAGTTTAGGGACTCCAAAGAGTATTGGTAAGCCTAATTTCACGAGTGGACAATCGAGTAGAGATAATGACGATCATGGAGATGTCAAACTTACTCGTGCCAAGAATGGTGAAAAAGATACAAAGGCAAACGACACCAGCATTAAAGAGAAAAGGACAAACACAAACTCTACAAATAAACAAATTAATATGGAATCTCCTCAGTTAGACAAGGAAACCGACAAAAAAGACTTTTCTGACAAAGACATTCATGGAACAGAACGTTTCACTAAAGGTAGAAAACACACTCCATCTCATGACGAAAATAAATTTCCACCAAAAGAAACCGGCATTGATTACGACACATGGAACGAAAGCTGGTCATTGATTGAAGATGATTTGGTCGTGAGAAATTCCAATGCTGATCCGACGATCCGGATCGACCCATCTCTGACGGAGTCTGCGAGGGAGCCTGAGAGTCTTCATCGCAACATCAGATGGCCCAAGTTTCAGAAATTACCGCGAGCTTATCATTATAGACCAGCTAGTAAGTGACCATCGCTTGAATTATAAATGAAGTAGTAAATAAGAAAATGATTGACAAAGAAATTGTGACTATGAACGCCACGGTGGATAATCACGTGTTGCAACAATTTCAGAAAATCTTCAATAAATTTGTTAATACGTGACCGATTTGAATTCAGTTTGAAGCAGAGAAGGTGGACAGACGTCACGCATTCGATGAACGATTTGGATTTTTTAACAAGAGGCCCAAGAGGGCCTGAATCGCTCCACTGGCTTAAGTGGAAGAATTATCCCATGATTTCCTGTAAGCCTTACACTGCCAAATCTTGAAATTTGTGAATAAATTTTGAAGAGAGACTCAAAGAACATTCTTGCAATGTCTGGTTCAAATTGGCCTTATGGTTGATTTTTAAAGAATTTTCTTATGATTTCTCCAAGCCTGATAAGCCCCTTTCTCCCTGCCACGACACATTTTTTGACAAATGTAAAAAATTGTGCACAAATTTTAAAAAGAATGACTCAAGGCACATTCCTCCAAAGTTTGGTTCAATTGGACACACTGGTTGATTTTTAAAGATTTTTTTATGATTTCTTCAAGTCCGATTAGCCCTTTCCTCCCTGCCACGCCCACTTTTTGACAACTGTACAAATTTGTGAATAAATTTTGAAAAGAGAGACCCAAAGAACATTCCTGCAAAGTCTGGTTGAAATTGGCCCAATGGTTGATTTTTAAAGAATTTTCTTATGATTTCTTTCAGTCTGATAAGCCCTTTTCTCCCTGCCACGGCCACATTTTTTGACAAACGTAAAAAAGTGGAGCTAAAATCAACTGATAAAAAAGTTATTGAAGCTAAACCAAAAGTTTGGTTTATCTCCACTGACTTTTTCATCAGTTGATTCTTCAAAAATCCGCCATATACAGCTTATTACTGACATTTTCATAATTTCTCCGCTTCAAACTGAATTCATATTGATCAAGTGTTGACAAAAATATTGACGATTTTCTGAAATTATGAGTCACGTGATTAACCATCGTGAACATATTCCTGCTTTACTTCATTGATTTTTGTTTTCTTCAGAATACGAAATTTAGATGTTTAAAAAAATAAAATAAATAATAGAAAAAAGATTTTGATCAAGATTTGAAAGCGATTGTTGATATTCTGGCCAGGATGACTCATGGCATAACTATTTAACCATTTCGAATCATAGAATAGCCACTTGATAAAATGAAATGAAAAAAAAAATGGACTTGTCTAATTTGACAGCTACTGCAGACGACAAAATAATTATTATGTTGGAGACATAAAGGTTTGTGAACATTATAACACAGAAAACTATTCAGGGAGACGAAATACTGGTCACATTCATTTTCTCCTTTTCGGTGAATTGTTTTCCAAACGTTATTCTATTTGGTAGTAATTGATACGTCAAAACCAGGTTTTGAGTTGGGTCATAAGAAAAGTATTCTAAAAGTTTCGGAGGAAGGGTTTTATTTAACCCGTCAGCGGACATTTGAAGTTAAACATTTTAAACTTCAAGTGCATGTATTCTCTTAACCGATTTTATTAAAGGTCTGTTCTTGTTATTTTTAATTGTTTGATTCTGTCAAGTCTTACCCATACGACAAAACATTAACATGGTCCAAATTCAAAACCCCTGTTTTCTTGCTGTTTTCACAGGATTGTTGAAAAACGGCGGAAGAACAAGTAAAGCCTACAAAATGATGTCAAAATCATCCCCATTTGCCATTTTATCCTCTATCGCTGCGAGGTACAAGATTAAGTTGGAAGACCTTTTCGAAAAAGTTGGCGAAACCACCTTCAACGAGCAGTTCCCCGTGCGGTTCCCGTGCATGCAGTGTTACGAGAAGCAGGGAACCAAAGGCTATGGGTATGAATCTTACTATAGCGGAACGACCGATCCCTATTATGACGATTATAGTCCGTATGACTCAACCGACCTGGACAAATGTAAAAGTAAGTGCGATTTTTTATTGTATTTCGTTTATGTTTCATTAGTAGATCTATATATATTTTGAGTTTCAGTAGATTTACAGCATGAAACACATTTTGTTAATAATATTCATTTAATGAATTTACGAGATATATTCGAATATTTCGAATTTCTGCAAGAGTATCTTCAGAGAAAACTGAAATGTTTCCTAAAATTAGATAAACAAAAAGATCACAACATAGGCGTAGGTAGGTTCATAATATTGGGTGGGGGGGGGGGCAAATGTTTAAGTGAATTGAACCCGACCGAGGTTATCGTTGCTAGTGGGGTCTTGGGGCATCCCCCCCCCCCAAAAAAAAATGAATTCTAAGAAGCCATTTCCTGCAATCTGGACACTTTCAGACAGCATTTTATACCTAGACCTTTCTTGAAGGAAAATATATTTTCATGGGTAAATAATTGGGGGGAGGATTTGCTGGCCCCCCTTCTAAATTAGTGATGGAGCCTGCCCCCCCCCTGCCCCCCTCTTCCTACGCCAGTGCACAACCACAACACACAATCAAAAAGTCATCAAAAGAGACAGGGGCCTTTATAGTTCTTATTCATTCTTAATCACGGTGTAGATCTATAATCACGTGACTCAGAATTTCCGATAATCTTCAATATATTTTTTAATACTTGACCAATTTGAATTCGGTTTGAAGCAGAGAAGTTGGGAAAATGCCAGAAGTAAGCTGGATGTGTTTAATTTTTGAAAAATCAACTGATAAAAAAATATTGAAGATAAACAAAAAATTTTGGTTTATCTTTAATAACTTTTTTATCAGTTGATTTTTCAAAAATCAACTACGTCCATCTAATGCGTGACGCCTGTCCACATTCTCTGCTTCAAACCGAATTCTAATCGGTCCAGTATTTACAAAATTATTGAATATTTTCTGAAAATATTGTATCACGTGATTATCCACCATGTTAATTGTGTAAAATATTTTAATAACGGTAGAGTCTTTGTGAAAGTGTCGCACTGATTGAAGGGAAAACCAGTTTTGTCTCGTGGAGCATTTTTTGGCTTTTTAAGTAGGCCTACATATTGAAGTGTAATATAACAATGAACAAGTACTACATAGTATAGGAAATATCGAGGGAAAACGAGACTTACGGATCATCAGCATGTTTTCGTTTGCCCCAATGTTTTTCATGGACGTATCTTTTCAAATTGCATTTAGTTCTCTACAATACTGGGAAGATGAGTTTCAATGGTACCAGATCTATATGATTAGACTTTTGTCAGCTCCCATTTAACCCATTACCACACGGCAAAATTTTTTGAACAGGCCCCAACTCAAAGATGTTCCGGACGACAATTTCACTTGGGTGAAATTAAATTCTTTGGGGACTTTTGGGGTAGACAACATTGTGGGAAATCAAGAAATTGCTTGTAACAAGCAATTTCTTAATTTTCCACTATGTTTCCCAAGGCGTTTACCTTTTTGGGCGTCAAAAAGAGTCAATGTTTGGGAATAAGGTCCTTTCACTTATGTTTTAGTCTGTACCCACAGAACACACTTCCGGAGGCAAAGACGATGGGTTCATGGGAAATCAACATTGTTTACATGAAAATTATTACTAAAAATAGTCACAAATCGCCATTATCAAAACGAGACTCCCTAAATATGTGGAGAAAACAATAACGACGCACGTGCATTCAATATACAGCGATAAAGAGCACGTGCATTCATCATTAAAACGCTTTGGGTTCGAGAGTATTGTTACCAAAACGCTTTGGGATTGAGAGTATGTTACTAAAAATAACAAATACTAAACGTTTGAGTGCCGTTTTAAGACTCCAAGGACGACTTTCGGAGGCTGTTGTGTGCGGGGGGGGGGGGGGCGGGGGGGGGCGGGGGGGGGGGTCTTAGATGAAATAACCAAATTGCTTAACATAAATATTGTTGTTCATCCCCAAATGCTCATTAGTACATCAAGTACTTGAAAATAGAACCGTGTTTGGTCTTTTCAGAATGCGGCGGTAAGGTCCAAACAATGCCGAGCTTTATCAAGATGGTCGTAGGACTAAAGACGAAGCTCGAGACCAACAACCTGGTCGTACACGACGTTTACCCCGACGGAAACTGTCTGTTTGCCGCAGTCGTAGATCAGTTACGCATACGTGGTGTTTTTGCTTACACCATTCAAAATTTACGACAAGCCTCCGTAGATTATCTAAGAGATAACCCTATTTCGTCTGTAAGTTGGCTTTTAAGCATTTCAAAATCATATTCAATAGCTGGTTTTGATTTTCCTAGAACAAAAGGTTTGGGAAAACTGAACAAAAGAAGAAAATGCTGATATTCAGCATTTTCTCCTTTGCCTCAATATATTCTGTGCCATAATTTATAGTGTAGGCCTACATGAATATTATCTTCCCGAAACAGATAGTTTGTCGTCTGCAGTAACTTGGACTACCCTTATAATTTTGTCGTTTCGGAAAGGATTAAAAGAAAATGTCGTCTACGGTCTACACAAGTAGATCTATAACAGCTAGTATCACTCAAAAATGACTAAACATATGTGACCCATCACACTAAAAGGGACCTTATTCGAACTCCAAAAATCCAAATTTTGGCAAACATGTCAGATTCAGCACAGGTCAACCAGATCCCACATGTGAGAAATGACGATATAGTAAGGTAGAGAAATCATTCTGGATTTAGAAAATTACATAAAAGTGAAAAGTGTCGGCCTTAGTCTGGCTGCGCAGAGTGCGCAGACTGACTAGGGTCGATATTTTTCACAAAACTGATAAGGTCCCTTTTAGCGTGACCGGTCACATATATTTACAAGATGCTTTAATTCTTTGTCGAACGTTAAAATGTGACTCCTTTATTGAAAGTTGCCGCAGACGATAATGTAATATAATATGTCGTACAATATCTATGTTTTGATGCAAATCTATCAATAAGTGGAACGGTTAACAGACGGCATTTTAAACATTTTCAAATTAAAAGATTTTGCAATTAGCACAACTAGGGTCGTTTCGATTCATATTTGCCAGAAGGTTCCTTTAAGGATGACGAATCAAATAATTTTGTATTATTATGTAGGACGGCGAGACCCATTTTGAGCTGTTCCTGTCAGACGAAACATGGGAGGACTATTTGACCAGAATGAGTCAGGACGGAGAATGGGGTGACCATATGGTACTCAGGTAAGTTAAAGTTGCAGCAACGGGGTGCTTAATTAAAGGTACCCATGCTAGGTTGTCGGAGGTAAAAAATGTATTCAAGAAATATCTGATGGAATGGTCATCCTGTATAGCTAGATTATTTCTGTCCAAGGAAATTTCAAATGAGGTCAATTTAATCCTTCCGGCTAAAATCTTTTAATAATTGACTTGCCCGCGTTTCACAACAAAAGCAACATTTATGGGGAACTGGATCTTGACAGGTATTGTTAAAAAACCGAAGTGACCGTGCGCTATGAATATTGATAAACAAACGTATTATAATCGTCTGCAATATTGACAATAATGAGCGCAAGGTTACTTCGGTTCAATAATATACTCCTCAAAAAAAGTTAAGGACCACACATTCAAAGTGCGATATTTTGTGATTCCTTATATGAATCTATTTATGATTTGTTGCATGAAAACTAGTACCCTTTCTTCATAATCAGTTAATCAGTTGATTGGAAAATTACCCGAATTTAAAACTGTGAGGAGAAATTGCATAGCACTACCCTTTAAAATGCTTGTTTTGCATGTAAAGGGTAGAATGGCAACTTTCAGAAAAAGCCCTTTTCCTCAGGATTTCCTTTTAAAAAATCACAACTATGGCCAGTTTTGACTATCTTGAACCTCTGTTAACTCAATGCAAGAAAAGTAGAAGTTGTAAACTAACTTCTGGTACCCTGTATGAGTGATTTACATTAAGACTACCATCGCCCGTTTTAAAGCTTCCAGCATCACCTACGGAACATTATGAGTAGAGATCCTTTCTGTAATGATGGTCCCACACATTTTCAACAGGATTCACGTGAGAAGAGTGTACTGTCTATTGCATAAGTTACATTTTTCTCTCTCTTAAAAACTCAGTTGCAATTCTAACCATGTGTGGACGGTCGTTATCGTCCCCTAAAATGAATTTAGGAACAATAGTACCAGCGAATGAATAAGATTATCTGACAAGAACATCATCTCTATATCAATCACCGGACAGTGATCTGTTAGGATGGATACCAAGTTCCGTAGAACCATCTTAACATACCCACCCCACTCAAGCACAAATGGCCCATTTCACCTATCGCCTTTTACACCATACAAATCTTTAAAACATCGATTTTTCTGAGGAAACATTACGACTTTTCCGATTTTGGTATTCTGCCACAATTTGCACCGGTCGCATCCCAAAGTAGACCTCAAATCTGCAAGGCGAAAGTTTGCATCATGGACGTTGAAAGTCAATGCAAAATTGTCCGGTCTGTGCGGCTGAGGAAGGGCTCACCGGAAGCCTCCATGTGCATAATTTATGAGCTCAGATGTGCTTTTTGTTGTTTGAACATAAACAGCTTGTACTGTTAGTCTCAAGTGTAATTTAATGGACGATAACGCTCGTCTTCACACGTCTAGCTTTGTTGTCGAGTAGGAAAAACGCAAATTATTGAAAGGTTAGCAAGCTTTCTTTACATAAAAGTCGTTTAACATGTGTGGGACTATCATCACAGAAGAATTCCTTCCCATAATTTCCATACAGACATATCGGAATCTTTCAAACGGGTCCCGATAGATGCATTGTCTAGATCCCTTCATGCCGGAACCGGAAGTTGATTTCAAGCGTCTGTTCACATTCAATTGAAGTGATGCATGCATAAGATGACCACGCAGGTTATGTTCCTGAATTTGCAGTAGGAAATCTTGAGAAACAAGGACCTTTTCTATAAAATGCTACCCCACCCACTACATGTAAAATCAAGCATTTCGAGGGGTAGTGCACTGCCAAGTTCTCTTACAATTTTAGTTTCAGCAATTTTTTTAATTTCTCGATGATTTGTTATGGAGGAAAGATTGCCATTCATTATGCAGTGATTCATGAATAATTTTATTAAAAGAATCGTAGAATAATTTTTTTCAAATATGTGGTCCTTAACTTTTTTTGATGAGTATAGTACAAAATTTGGTATGAGAGCTTAGATTACTTTATTTTTGACCCCAGATAATGCAATGTACCACACAACAATGTAAACTGTGACTATACCCATGTTATTCAGATCAATGAAAACCTACAGTTGTCGCCACATCGTATGGCACAATGTTTATGTTTTGTTCAAATGTAATTGAACGTTAAAGAAACATAATTACGTGCCATACGATGTGGCGAAAACTGTAGCATAAACCCATTAAATGAAAAAACAACAACAACAAAACAAAACAATCAAAAAAAAAAAAAAAAAAAAAAAAAAAAAAACGCTGGAATATCATTGTCAACAAAATGATGGATCGATCGTTCACAATCGTCGGGGTTGTTAATTTAAAAGAATACAAGACAAATTTTTGATGCATAGCATCCAAAGTAGCCCAGAATCTTTTGGCCAGCAATAATTCAAAAAGTTTCTGCAGGGTGTCTACTTGAAAATGATGGGAACAGGCACTAATTACCGATGTTTAGGTCAAATCGAATAAGAACTATGTGTCTAGAATGGGTAAAAGAAATCTTTAAAATTAAGTTTTTGTGATACCAATGTTTAATCGTGATAATATGGCCTTGATTTATGCATTCGATTTGGCGTACCAGTATGTTATTACAAACGTTCAGACTTTGATAGTTTCAGATCAAATTGGCAGTGGTAATAATGTTTGTTTGTTTGTTTGACTAAATTTGTGGACTAAATCATTTAGCAAATGGCAAAAATCCGACAGTTTCAATTTCAATGTACACGATACGTTCAGATACGGGTATACAGTTACAAAGACAATTGAACTCTGTACAACAATTTTGTATAGATTATGATATGAAAATGAACTTTAAAAAGACTCAAATCATGGTTTTCAGAAATGGTGGCCCATTGCGAAATTCAGAAAAATGGACATGTGGTACACATGAAATAACAGTGACAAACTTTTACAAATATATGGGTTTAATATTCACTCCTAAACTAAAATGGAATAAAGCCTTATCTTCCCTTGCAGCTCAAGCCAAAAAGTCATTGTATGCCATCAACTCTTACAGCCAACGGTTTGGGTCCCTGAATTATAACGAATATTTCAAAATTTTTGATGTTATGGTCAAACCAATTCTTCTTTACGGGGCAGAATTAAGGGGAAATACCTACAGAGATTCGGTAGAACAAATTCATGTCTTGGCTTGCAAACAGTTTCTTGGCGTTGGTAAATATACAAATAATAATATGGTTTTGGGCGAATGTGGCCGTTATCCACTTTGTCTTGATTACTATGCAAGATTCATAAAATACTGGTGTAAGATCATACAAATGCCTGTAAATAGGTATCCAAAACAATGTTACTTAATGTTAAAAAGATTAGATGACCTTGAAAAACACACATACGCAACTAATGTTCGAAGTAGTTTATTCTCTCATGGCTTTGGATTTATTTGGATATCTCAAGACGTTGGCAATATAGATTTATTAATTAAGCAGTTTAAATTAAGAGTGAAAGATATTTTACAACAAGAATGGCATAACCAACTTAGCTCATCATCAAAAGGACAGCATTATCTACAATATAAATCTCTTCTAAATGTGGAATATTACATCTCTAATAATTTTCCGTTTTATCTTAGAAAAGCGTTTGCAAAGTTTAGATGCTCAAATCATCGACTTAACATTGAATTAGGTAGACATAATAACGTTTTGAGAGAGGATCGTTTGTGTACTTATTGTTATGAACAATCGTCCATTAACGTAATTGATGATGAGTACCATGTATTTTGTGAATGTAAACAGTTTGATGATTACAGATTAATATTTCTAGGAAAACAGCGATTACAGAACAATGATACATTTTATAGGCATATTTCAGTAGAAAATGAATTTGATTTATTGAATGTATGTAAATTTATTTATAAAATATTGCAAATTAGATCTTAGACTGTACTTACTAATTTTTCGCACGTAAACAAATGCGAATTTAACCAATTCATACCTTTCACAACACACCAGTTTTCTCCTATCAATAATATTATATGATATTTTTGATACGAGAAAGCCAATTTAAATCCAATCTTATTAATTACAACTTTTACAGGTTATTGTACTTTATATTCCAAGAGCTATAACAATATTAATTTTGTATATGTATGATTGTAACCTGGGCCAAAGGCCTATATTACTTAAATAAAGATATGTTATGTTATGTTAAAAACAATCCATGTCAAAAGTGTATGTTATAGTATACAAATATTAGTAGAAAATAAAACATTTCTGAATATATCTGGATTTCTCAGATCCCACATATTTTCTCACAATTATTATATCCCTTATTTTACTTATTAGGGGTGTCAAGACGAGATCTATCTTGTTTTGGTACATTCTGTAACCATAGCTTGAGCAAGACGAAGTAAATTAGTGTAGGTTATCTATAAACACTGCTTTTTATACATTATCTGCTATATCACGGTGGGGATTGTGCATGATGGGATGGATAACGACTACCGACAATAGGGAACGATTTTATCAAGTAAACCGTGATGTAATTTCGGACAAATAAATAGTATTTCGTTGGTGTTGTTATAAAATCTCGTAACTACGGCTTGAATCAAACCGTAGTTACGAGACGTTATAACAACACCGACGGTTTATCAAAATATAACGGTAAACTCAGTCTATTTTTTGCACAAAATTTGATGCCAACTCGCCTCGCTTCAGGTAAGACATTTTGCAATAACTCTGTTATTTCTGTATCAATTTTCAAGCGGTTTGCTGCATGTACCCCGCCTTATCGAGCTCTTTCATCGGATGTATGACATATTAGATAACTCATGATGCTTTTTCCGAAATATTGTCCCAACCGACTAGAAAGCGAAATGGTAACGACTACGGCCAAATTAACCACGCTTCAGGTAAGAATTTGTGCAATAACTTTCTTATTTCTGCGTCAATTTTCATGCGGTTTGTTGCATGTACTCCGTCTTACTGAGCCCTTTTCTCAGATGTATCATTTAACTGGAACTTCCCTGTACTTTTCTCAAAAACTGATCCCAACCGACTAGAAAAATGGCCTGAATTTTTTGTCGTTTTTCTGGTCGGTTGGGATCAATTTTTGGACAAAGTACAGAGATTCCACAAACAAGTCATATATCCGAGGAAAGAGCTCACTAATGCAGGGTACATGCAACAAATCGCTTGAAAATTGGAGCAGAAATAAGAAAATTGTTGCACAATTTCTTACCTGAAGCGAGGCAAATTTTGTCCGTATACTTCGAATTCGTTATCCATCCCATCATGCACAATCCCCACCGTGTATATATTTTATATATTTTTAGCTCACCTGAGCACGAAGTGCTCAAGGTGAGCTATTGTGGTCGCTTTTTGTCCGTCGGCGTCCGTCCGTCCGTCCGTCCGTCCCTCCGTCCGTCTGTCCGTCCGTCTGTTCACAATTTGTTGTTAACACTCTAGCATCCACAAATATTGACCAATCTTAACCAAACTTGAACAAAACATGTATGACCATAAGTTCTCAGATGAGTTCGATTTTGGGTCAGATCGGACCAGGAAGTCAGGAGTTATGTGCCCTTGAACATCAAAAATAGCTACTTTTTAACTTGTTAACACTCTAGCATCTACAAATATTGATCAATCATGACAAAACTTGAACATAATGTTTAAGACTATAAGTTCTCGGATGAGTTTGATTTTGAGTCAGATCGGACCAGGAAGTCAGGAGTTATGTGCCCTTGAACGTCAAAAATAGCTACTTTTTAACATGTTAACACTCTAGCATCTACAAATATTGATCAATCAAGACATAATTTGGACATAATGTTTAAGACTATAAGTTCTCGGATGAGTTCGATTTTGGGTCAGATCGGACCAGGAAGTCAGGAGTTATGTGCCCTTGAACGTCAAAAATAGCTACTTTTTAATTTGTTAACACTCTAGCGTCTACAAATATTGATCAATCAAGACAAAACTTGGACTTAATGTTTTAGACCATAAGATCTCGGATGAGTTCGATTTTCAGTGTGATCTGATCAGAAAGACAAGAATTATGTGCCCTTGATATTTGACAAAATTGCCATTTTAGGCTGTTTTTGACCTTGTTTACCCTCTAGAATCTACAATTATAAATCAATCAAGACAAAATTTAGACACAATGTTTGGGACCCTAAGATCTTTGATGAGTTCGTTTTTCAGTCTGATCTTTTTCAGAAAGTTGAGAGTTATGTGCCCTTGAATTTGACAAAATTGCCATTTTCGGCTGTTTTTGACCTCGTTTACACTCTAGAATGTACAAATATGAATCAATCAAGACAAAACTTTGACACAATGTTCGGGATTATAAGATCTTTGATCATTTGGATTTTCAGTCTGATCTGATCAGAAAATCAAAAGTTACTTGCCCTTGAATTTGACAAAATTGCCTTTTTCGGCTGTTTTCGACCTTGTTTACACTCTAAAATTTACATTTATTAATCTAACAAGACAAAACTTGGACACAATGTTGGACACCAAAAGATCTCGGATCAGTTCGATTTTCACAACGTTATTGACCATAAGTTCGTTTTCAGTCTTAAAGTCGTAAATATTAATTGAATAGAACAAAATTGTGGCTCATATCCTTTTGGTTCAGGTGAGCGATATATAGGACCATCATGGTCCTCTTGTTATTTTACATCAGTTATATTCTTGATGTACCCGGTAGAAAAATAAATTGGTGTGGCAAATGATTTTAAAACATGAAATAAATACTAAACGACATTCTGTCAGTTTGAATCTACTACATGTAATGAAGAAGCTTTGAGAGCCAATCATGGGTGTTGATCGGACGGTATGTATGCACTAGCCGATGAGGATCCATGTTTGACTATTTGCTTGCTAATAATATCAACCATATGGTCTATCGAGTCATTTTTCCCTAAAGTTCACAATGAGACTTATTTAGCTATATCGGAGATATGGAGCTGATGGTGCCAAAATGGAGATTGTTATTACAATAACTTGGTGGTCGTAATATGAATTCACATTTATCTAACGTCAATATCAAATACTTGTAAATGCAGCAAATATCTTAAAAAAAATCAAGAATTGCAAGCTCGACCAAAAGCAATTTCCATGTCGCTACCGCGACTGCAAAGGCGTCATTCCGCGTTTTATCTTGTCGCGTGACCCTTTGAAGCATTCTGGTTTAAACTGATATCACGTACGGTGGGGATTGTACATGATGGGATGGATAACGACTACCGACAATAGGGAACGATTTTATCAAGTAAACCGTGACGTAATTTCGGACAAATAAATAGTATTTCGTTGGTGTTGTTATAAAATTTCGTAAGTACGGCTTGAATCAAACCGTAGTTACGAGATGTCATAACAACACCGACGGTTTATCAAAACATAACGGTTTATCTAAGTCTATTTTTTGCACAAAATTTGATGCAAACTCGCCTCGCCTCAGGTAAGACATTTTGCAATAACTCTGTTATTTCTGTATCAATTTTCAAGCGGTTTGCTGCATGTACCCCGCCTTAACGGGCTCTTTCATCGGATGTATGACATATTAGATAACTCATGATACTTTTTCCAAAATATTGTCCCAACCGGCCAGAAAGCGAAATGGTACCGACTACGGCCAAATTAACCACGCTTCAGGTAAGAATTTGTGCAATAACTTTCTTATTTCTGCGTCAATTTTCATGCGGTTTGTTGCATGTACTCCGTCTTACTGAGCCCTTTTCCTCAGATGTATTACTTATCGGGAAACACCTTGTACTTTTCTCAAAAATCGATCCCAACCGACTAGAAAAAGGGCCTGAATTTTTTGTCGTTTTTCTGGTCGGTTGGGATCAATTTTTGGACAAAGTACAAAGATTCTACAAACAAGTCATATATCCGAGGAAAGAGCTCACTAATGCGGGGTACATGCAACAAACCGCTTGAAAATTGGAGCAGAAATAAGAAAATTATTGCACAATTTCTTACCTGAAGCGAGGCAAAATTTGTCCGTATACTCCATATTCGTTATCCATCCCATCATGCACAATCCCCACCGTGGATATAATCATTTCCAAAATGGCAAAATTTAAGTTAATTTGAATTGATAAAGATGTTCGACATACCATGGAAATACTTTTGCAAACAGAAAAAAATGCAGGGGTCCGTTTTATCAATGATCAACGATCGTACGATTTGTTTTTGCGTAATTACTTGAAACAGCAAACCTGATTGGCCCAATCTGATTTCTCGTGCAATCGGATGTTTTGTTACACAGTTTACACAAAATCGTGGTCGTAAGATCGTTGATAATACGGGCCCCTGGTTACCAGCATTTTTTCTTTCGCCTCTATATTGTCCAAGCCTTTTCCTTTTGAAGCTTAAAATCCAAAGCTTGTTTAGAAAAATGTTAAAGGGCTTACATTCGCTGACATGAGTATAAAATAATCATACCATAGCATTCGATAAAATACAAAATTAAAGTTTACAGAAACAATCATGTTTTGAATGCTCAATGAATTGCCCATGTTCAGCAGCTGAACGTAAACAAATGAAAAAAAATATCGTCGTTGTAAATTTTTCGTTTTCGGAAAATTTTAAAGGGGAGGGAATAAAGTATAATAACCTTTTCCAAACTGAAATGTTTTACTTGAAACTTGGCAATATTGTTCATAAATAATGTATCATTGGTACTGATCGGTAAAAATATCTCAAACCTGCAAGAATTGTCTAAATTGGACACACAAGTTTGTACTTTGAAAATCGCTGGAACCGACATACGAGGTTTTGCATTTACACCGACGACATGTAAAAAAAATATGAAAAAAAAATAATAGAGCGCTAGCGAGATATGAACTCATGACTTATAAGCTATGATGAACTCTTAGTCCGGTGTCGTAACCACTGCACCACTCAAGCATTTACATATGATAAAGCTTATAAAGTTTAAACTATTTACACAATTTGGATTTGTCCCTATCGAAATTGAAGGATATAAAACAATAAACAAATTCATATTTTATGCAGTATATTTCCTCGTGAATGTCTTAACATGTCAAAAAAATCTGCTTTTAATATGATTATCCTTATCGACATACATTTCAGCCATTTTCAACAAATAGGTCGAACATTTTGTACAATGCATGGTCGCCTAACAAACTCTATACGGGCATATTTCATAGCTCATGGCTCGGCTGCCAATAAAAAAGTAAAGCGTATTTGAAGAATTCATGAAAACTTTCTTATTGATTTAAAAAATATACAAAAAAGAAAGAAAAAAAAAAGAATCAAGCGTGAGTGGGTCTCGAACCTATGGAACAAAAGTGTTCAGGCTTTGGTAAGCCTAACACTCCATCCATTAGACCACAGCGGCACTTGCATCAAACGATACTAAAACAAAATTAAAATATAGTAGTTTTTATCAGATTAGATTGGTTATCGCCCCTGAGTTGGTCCATAGAAATAACGAAACACATTAGTAAATACCAAAACACATTTACAGTATCGATTTTGGAATGGATCAGTTCATAGTGAATATATATTACCGTTATTTATTCAACACTTCATACAAAATTCTCTTCTTGCTGTTATTAAGCATAAACAACAATAGTTAACATGATGTGTTATAGTTCTTCGTGTGTTTCGGTATTTCTATGGACCGATCCGGTCACATGATTGAGCGGTTAGTAATTCGCATCTGGGTAAAATCAAAATAGTATACAAATGCAAGTTTCATGCATTGTATTTCCTCGTAAATGGTGTAAGTATATAAAACAAACATGTTGTTAATGTAACAATCATTATCAACGTACAATTTAACCAGCTTCAACAATTATGTCGAACACTTTGTACAATAATCACCTCCCTAACTCTGCACGTTAATATTTTAAAATCGTTACAAAGGTAGCCCAGCTAAAGGCTGGGCTACCAATTATTTTAGGCTTGGCTTGGAGCTCTCATGCTGGAATAAAAACCAATGTATCGTTTGCGAAAAAGTAGCTGCTAGACTAAACTCAATGCAAATAATCAATTCAGATAACTAGATAGTCTTAAATAGCAAAAGTTTTTGCCTTGGAATGTTTGTTTTCTAAACTACAAAGGGGGAATATAGGCACTGTCGTGTGATAACACGTTTAAAATTCCATTGAATTATTATTCATGAGTACCATCGCTTGGGTAATTGGGGTGATATCGTTCATTACTCCACTAATTCTCTTTTGCAGTGCCATAGCAAACATTACGCACCAAAGGATAGTAATATTTGGGGGTAGATCGGGGGTGGGGCTGACCATTATTCTACCCACGGACTTGCAGGAGCCCCGTAAGTACATAAGTTAACCCATTTCCAAATTTTGTACTTATCGAAAATTACAGATATTGCAGACGACAATTTGAGGTGAATGAAATGTTACATTTATTTGGGATAGAAAACGCTGTGGGAAATAAGGATGTTGTTTGTCACAAGTATTTGTTTCACATGATGTTTTTAATGCCTTCATTTAGTGAGGCGCCCAAAGGCGTCATTGTGTGGGATTTGGTTAACCATTGACATTGCCGCCATCTTGATAGATTATCACATGTTGCTGATCGAAATAAATCCATAACATTGGGTTATATATATGTACATGCGAGCATATGAATTTTAGACAACTATTTTTCGTTTTGTTGGTTGCATAGATCACTTTTAGAATTTAACTCATCCAGCAACTTCTTACCAATGATACAATTTTTGTTTTGTCGCTAGTTTTGAACCTTAACACGGATATAGATAAATCTGATGATATCAAGACGTTGAATGACGACAGCATTTTTAATATTGTAACACTTCTATTTTTGCAATACATTACCTTTTTCAGTACCGGCAGGAGATCCCAGTAAAAAGGCAGACGATGAAGGAGACGAAGCGGAAGATAATAAACCAGCAGATCAGGACAGAGATGGACAGCCAAATAGCAAAGAAATCAATATCGGTGACGTAGCTGTAAAGAACGTTAAGGAATCTAGAATTGTCAAAGAAGGTCTTAAACAAGATACAATTGATGATCGACAAGGCGAAAAGAACGCAAGTTTAGAAAAGAAAGACTCAAGTAATATGGAGAAAGCTGATAAAGCTGAAGACAAAGATATACAAGCCAAGACTGAAGCAGATGAGGAAAACTGGCGAGATTTTGACAAGACGGGCACCATATTTCTGGGTCACTTTGGAGAATCGCACTATGTCAGTCTGAGACAGAAAGATTGGGAAGGTGATTACAAACATGTATCAATGTAGATCTAAATGACATTCTTGCAATCGAAAATTGCGTATATCAAATAACAGAAACGGCTACTATTCCCACAAATACGGATTATACAATTGACAAAACATGAAATATTATTCGATACATAAAGTAGTCCGTACAGTTAAAAGTCGTGATGAAATCCACATCGCTTTCAAGTTTACTGTACTCGGTTTAAATCTATTAATACACCTTAATCAATGGAGTGTATTTTCGTTTTACTAGTAAAATTTGGTGGTTTGTAAACATGTGTTAAAAAGCTTTGTATTTTCTTTCCAGAGAGACTGTTTCCATCTGCAGAAGGCGACAAACCCAATCAAGGAGACCAGGAAGCAAAGGAACATGACGATCATGGAACCATCCACTACACTAGAGTACCACAAGAACATCTCAACTATTTCTTGAAACTCTTCTTCAAGTTCGAGTATTTACATTCATTACACTCAGATCGTATTGACTTTGTACACATGCAATCTGAATCAGAGTTTGCCAAGGAAGAAGGCGTCGGGAAAATAGTGAACAAGCTAGCCCCATGCTTTGATCAAGTAAAAATCTATGGTCCCGATATAGGAACGTACATGCCTGTTGAGAAGGAAACAGACGAAGCTCCTGGCCATTTTGAGGACGTTCTAGATGAAGAGATCAGGACGATGCTCCTTATTCCAAAGGACACTACTGTTATATTTGACTCAAATGAAGCAAAGAAGTTTGACTTGCTAGCAGAAAAGATTGAAGGATACCCAGATCTCCTAATGCTCTCACCCGTAAGACCAGACAAATGGAAAGGAGTCACGGTAGACATTGAAGGGCAGCAGTATATGGAAGCCATTGAACCAAAAGATGAGATGTTGTTGGCTTTTCAAATGAGATGGCCTAATGCTGCCAAAGCATGGATGTATCGACGTAGATCGTGCAACTGGCCAGATACCAAGATAGTACAGAAAGTATCAGATGAAGGATGTCATGCAATACCAGTTACCCTTGCTAAAAAGTTTGAGGCGTTCTCAGAAGACCTTACTTTATTGTCGGAAGAGGATCATTCCAACACGGCAATCTGGATGGTTAGCTTTGCAATACCGGAGAAGACCATCTCAAACTGTCTGACTGCGGCCCAGTTAAACACGTATTACATTTTTGAAGCATTACTTGTTCATTCATTGAAGGGTACGAGATTTCCTACTCTTGCTTGTAAGCATATCTTCTTCCATGCCTGTGAGAATATAGATCGGTCAACGTGGGAAAATACACCAGGAACTTGCTTGCTGCAGCTGTTGAAAAGGATGTCCAACTGCTTAGAGAAAGGCGTTCTTCCGCACTATTTTATCCCTGAAATCAACGTCCTCCGCCAAACTCCGGATTTAGTTCTCGGCACATGCTTTGAGAAGATAGAATTTATTCGCAGACACATTGTGGTCTTCCTCCATTTTTTGCTTAACAAGCAAAAAATCACAAATTCTGAAGCTGGTTTTTTCCTGGATGAACTCATTGAAGATATAGCAATGTTTGAAGTGCACCAAGACATGAAACGGTCGATCAGAGATGGTTTAATTCCGGCATCATGCTCTCTATTTAGCTCCCTCATTTACCAAAATGAGTACGACTTCGCCTTCAGAACAATCCTGTCCATTAAGGAAGAATTGAGAAATGAAAGTATCCAGGGGGTTTCGACGGTAGATCTCCTAACAAAAAGCTTACCAGGCGAGCACCTAGGATATCAGTGGTGCATGGCTCTTTACTATGACATCAAGAAGGGAACAACAATAACTAAAAAGGTTACAGGCGGTTTTCCGACAGTGCATATCACCGAAGTTTTTGGACCAGAAATACTGACTTCGCTGCCAGATACTCTGGTTCCGAAACAGTTTGCGTCTGACGATCTCTATTTTCCAGGCGAAGTGGCGAGTGTGCTTAAAAGGGCGGGTTTGACGAAAGCTATTGCAACTGGAATTCGATACTATGTGGATACTTATTTTGACAAAAGCTTTGGTTCTGGATCATACAGCGAAGTGACGATGAGCCCGCCACGCGCAGTCTTACTACACAATCTAATGGTAACCTTATATGACAGTTACAAAGAATTGGGCCAGAAGAAAGAATTCAGAGACCTGCTTCCACGTTTTATGAAAATCAGCCAATGTGGTGGACGAAGCACTGGATACAACGTCGAAGTAATATGTATGGATTTAGGAGAGGAAGAAAAATTGAAGCAGTATAAAGCAAAGACACCCAGACTGCTTCAAATGTACAGTTTATCTTACTAGCTAATACACTCGATTGTGATATACATTTGCTTTAGTTATTTCGGTTACATGTGATGGAAATTAACCATGATATCAGTTAAAAGTGTCTTACATAAATCAATGGATATAAGAATACTTTCATCATTAAAAGAAAAAGGATTTTGACAACATTCCGACAATTAATTGAATGTGCTTATCTGTCAAGGCATCGGCATACAAATGGTCTGATATGCCACATATTTGCATGTAAGAGTATATATCAATAGGAATAAAATAAATCAATAGAAATAATAAACATATAAGATGTATCGTCAAGAAAGGATATACAAAACATCTGTGTATACAATGGGCAAAGTGAACGATAATGGAACACAAATTTTTAAATATAGTTACTATACTAAGTATGTGTCAAAATATTGAAAATTGTAAAATTTATGCAAAAAATATGAATCACGGAATGGCGCAAGTGGACTTGAACTGTTGGAAAAAAATAGTAAAACATGCTATTTTTCTAATATTGGTGAAATGATTTGACATACTGATAACCAGAAAGTGATTTAAACACATGATATCAAAAGATATCCCAAACAGCAACAGTTTAGGTTAGTCCAATTTGAAAGTTGCTTTAGACGACAAAATCGATGCTAATAAAGGTTGAAACTGTGTGTGATGTAGCCAAGAAAATTTTGAGACCAAAGAAGAAACTGCTGCTTATCAGCAGTGTCTTCTTTTACTTCAATGTTTCCCAATCCTTTTCTATTAGGGACGTCAAAACCAAGTCTTGTTTGGGAAAGGGTTTACAAGACGACTTTCAGTACCTTCGGTGCTTTGAATTTTATCCAAAAAGCTTAAAAAATGTCTTTAACTATTTGTTTAAGGTGGTCCATTCCTAATGAGATTCACTCGACGCCGGAATTATTCGGGTGACGTCGTAAACATTCATACGGCGGTGGAACTTTTCACCGCCGAATGTTTACGACCGCACCGAATAGGCTCGGATACGTGACGACGACGCTCGTAAAAAGCCGATGTTTTAATTATCTCAAAATGGCTACATTATGGGTATTCTACCTTGACGCATTCAAACATTTGTGTAAGGTATTACACCCCTAATGAGATTCACCCGACGACGGAATTATTCGTACGACGTCGTAAACATTCGGTGGTGGAACTTTCCAAAATTTTGGTTTATCTTCAATAACTTTTTTGTCAGTTGATTTTTCAAAAATCAACTCGTCCAGCTTACTCCTGGCATTTTCCCACATTCTCTGCTTCAAACCGAATTCAAATTGCTCAAGTATTAAGAAAGATATTGAAGATAATCGGAAATTCTGAGTCACGTGATTATACACCGTATTAATTCCGATTCTGTTATTTCTTTACCCTTTGATGATTAACAAAGGCATACATGTATGTCGGTCCAATTTCAAAGCTGCTCCAGATGACGAAATGGGCTGAACTTTAAAAATCGTACACAAATCCAACATCTATCTATACCAATTTATGATCTGCAACAGCGTTTAGATTGAACAACCCTAGAAAGGATGGGTTGCAAGAAGGGCTCAAAAATAGATTTCCTTTCAATTCTGTGAAATGATTACACATTATCTTTAATAGTATACATTTGTAAAAATCTGCTGATGTTTTGTTTTTTTTTTTTTAGAAAATGGCTTACAAAGTGGGTGGGGTAATTACACGAGAAGATAGTTTTTACTTGGAAGTTGAATACATGTAACTTTTTTCTGTATGGATCAGATCAAAATGAAACTTTGCATGTACTTTTCATGGACCAATGCCAACATGTTTTTGGAATCATTAATCATATATTACAGTTCGTTGTTCTTCTGTCAATCTCAGATTTTGCTTAACTTTGATGTGCTAACTTTACGAAACTAGATATATCTACACTTTTTACTGTTTTATGAATCGTCACGATATATTGTGAACATGATCATTATTATACCATTAAGCTAAATGTACAGAAGGTTTGGGTCAAATTCATTGCAACGAACCAACGTTAATTGACCTTGACTTTCAAAGTTCATTCTAAAAACACATTTTATATTTTTACCCATATCTTGACAATTATGAAATGGGCTTATAAAGTGTATTTCAATAAATTAAGTCAGAGATATAAAAGTTCTGCTGTTCTAAGTGTTCATGTAACCCTTTCAATTCACAGAGTTTAGAGAAAATCTATTTTTTGAGAGATTCTAAACCCTTGTTTGCAACACATCCGTTGTCCTTTGAGAAAGATTTAATTAAAACTTCCAACTTAATGAAAGATAGATAAAAATTGATATTAATGACACTATAGTGTAATACTGACCCCATTGTTGACATCTCGTAGAAGAGCTCAAATAGTAATTGTTTCCGAATTAAGTACTTTTAAAACTCTTTATTATCTTATAAAGGTTACAGACAATAAAATGGTCACTTGCGTACGAAATCTCAATTCTACTGCTTTGGAAGTAATTAAGGAAAAGAATATCCTAGCTATTACAATTTGTTCGTTCTTGATAAGAACGTCAGAGAAACATATAAAGGCCACACGATAATTTGATCATTTGTTTATTTACATTGACCTGTCCATTGTTATTGAAAACAGTTCACAGATTTCGATTTTAGAAAGAATTTGTTTATACAAACGTCGATGTGCAAGTCTGTGATGGCGCAGTGGAAAGACGTGGGACTTCTACTCGGACGGACCAAGTTCGATTCTACTACAAGACGGGCACAAATTTTTATTTTTCAAGGATTTTCATTATTTTTTTTATTCATTTGTTTAATGTTTGCAGTTTAATCGATTTACAGACATCAATTACCAGTATGTAGATATTCCCAATTTTTTAAGGCGATACAAGAAACGCGCTCTTGAAATTTTAGAAAGAAAAAGAGAAATATTTGAGGAAAAAAACGTGCTCACTTTTTCATGATTTTCTCTTGATGTTTTTTGCGTGAAATGTCAAAGTCAAATATTTCTGGCAAAATTATATGGCACATTTTCATAATCCATATCTTTTTTGTTTGCATATTATTCATTTTTCTCTAAACATTTGTTGATATGTTAAAAATATATGATTTGTGATTTTTTTGGAAGACCGTTTACAATAAAACATAATTATGCCTATATTCGCATATTATGTTCGCCGAGCATAATGAAACTTACTTGGTGCAATAAAAAAAGAAATAAAAATGAAAAACAAAATAAAGTCAGAGGCGACTGTGAGTTGCGAACCCATACCAAAAGACGAATTCAATAATGAGCCTAAGACCGTAACCATTTGACCACTTTGACTTTATAATGTATGTGACAAAAAGTAATTTTATACCTAATCAACATTAAATCAATCAACCATATCGGATAATTTACCTGGATTCCCGTACCTGACATCGACTCACCTGGGTCAGTGTAAATATTATCGTTTTTAGTTTAATAGATTCACAATTAAACGAGAATAATTTCAGTTGTTTTGATAAAGCAGTTCAACTGTAATTATTCTCGTTTAATAGCGAATCGATTATACCTTCGTTTAGCATTTATAAACATGTTTTATCAATTTTGAAACAAGTTCTCTCCAAACTCGATTCTACTTCTAAAGAAGTCCCAGAAAAATCTGTCGACTACATTCTACGGGTGTAGGGGGGGGGGGGGGGTCGATGCTCTACCCCTCGAGTACGGGTTAGATAGGGGAAGTTTAACGTAGTATTAAATCGTTTCCCGAACAGCAAATATGGTGGTCAAATTCAAAAGCTGTTGCAGACGATAATATAGGTTTTGATAAAGAAGCGACTAGTGTACGAACTAGCGTAGTCTAAACTATTATATATATATTAACCCTTTCCCAAACGACAGAATTTTAGGGTGATCCACTTCAAAAACTGCCGCAAATGACAAAATAGAAGTTATCAAAGATAGAATTTGTGTAAAATATGACATAGAAAATATTGAGACAAAAGGAGAAACTGCTGGTTATCAGCAGTTTCTTCTTTTGTTTCAATGTTTTCCCAAGCTCTTTCTATCAAGGACGTCAAAACCAGGTCTTGTTTGGTAAAGGTTTAAAAGGAGAAATGTTGATGACTAAATATCAGCATTACTTTTATCTTGTTTTTCCCGAAAGAATTTCAATCTTTCTATTATACATTGTGGATGTCAAAACATTGTCTTGTTAGGAAAAGGGTTAAACGTCTTAACCCATTACTGCACAGTGACGCCCTTTGCCTCCTTCACAAGAAAAGGCTTGGGAAATCATTGTGGAAAATGAAGAAATTGCTTGCGACAAGTAATTTCTGCATTTTCCACAATGATTTCTAGCCCAAAATGGAAAGGTTTTTGAAATTTCATCAACTTGAAATTTTCGTCTGCACCATCTTTAAAATGGGAAAAGTCCAAAATTTTGTTGTCTGGTAATGAGTAAACTCTTTCCCAAACAAGACCTGGTTGCGACGTCCCTAATAGAAAAGGCTTGAGAAAACATTAAGACAAAAGAAGAAACTGCTGATAACCAGCAGTTTCTCCTTTTGTCTCAATATTTTCTGAGCTACATTTTACACAAATCCTGCCTTTATCATTGTCCATTTTGACGTCTGCAGTGTATTTCTAATTGGAAAAGTTACATATTTTGTCGTTTGGGAAAGGGTTAAACTTTGTATGCTGCTGTCATAACGGTTGGGATGGAGAAAAATTCCACCATTAATTTTTAACCATTTCCCAAACAAAAAAAAAAAAAAAAAAAAAAAAAAACAAACAAACAAACACAAAACATTGCGGTGGTTCAAATTCAAAGCTCCTGTATAGCGGACGAGAATTGACCTGGCAGAGCATTCCATTCGATTAGCATGGGCTGCTCTGCCAGGCTATTTATTGTGAGGTATAGAAGACAAAATATGTGTTTATGAATATTGAATTACTGTACACAGAACATAATGAAGGAAAATGAGAAAATGATGTCTATCAGCATTTTCTTATTTTCCTTCAATGTTTTCTGTCCCTTTCTTCTTCAGGGACGTCAAATCCAGTAAATTCCTGTCTTGTTTGGGAAAGAGTTCAGAAAAAAAGAAGCGAAAAATAAAGTCATAAACCCTTTCTTAACAACAAAAATGTCAAACTGTTTTAAAATTAAGATCTGCGACATGAAAATGGATCCATATATCGTCGGTGGAAAGTCAAAACCTCGTAACTTCAGCTTATTTAAGCTGAAGTTACGAGGTTTTGACCTCCCACAATCGATATATGATTCATTACGTTATTTGAAAGCATCGATGGATAAAGACAGTATTTATAATTTGTTTCACTTTTCCCAAAGTACAATCGACACGCGTTTTGTCGAAGTCAGATGGGTCGTCAAAAAAGCATGACATATAGAGTTCGACTCACCCGATTTTGTTTAGTTTCGATTAGAATGACATTTGTTACTCATCTGGTAGGCTACGTATAGTATAAGTATAGCAGGGGAAAATGAAATTGTTAGAAACCAGTAATCTCTATCTTTTGTCTACTATATTCCAGTGGCTTTATTTTTTACGAAGTAATTTCGTTTGAAATTAATGATTTATCCAACGAGGACCGGGTTATTTTTCACTTCGACTTAAGCAGAAATTCGACTCATCCGATGTCGAGATAACGAATGTAAGATGTAGCATACTTAACATACGTAATATAGAGAGATAGGTTTCGTTTAAGAAAATCGCTGATTAAAAAAAAAAAAAAACAACAACAACAACAACAACAAAACTAATAAATTAAAAAATAAACTTCGTAACTGCAGCTTTAAACAGGCTACATTTACGAGGTTTTTGTTCAAAAGCGACGAAATGTTTTAAAAACATTCTCTTCAAAGACAACGGTAAATAATTTCTTCAGGTGTAACTTTGAACATATTAATTTACCATCGATTGAATTAAGCAAGTTTTTGCATTTTATTTTAATCCCTCTCGATTCTTCTTCCTGGATGCTACACCAGTACTCGCACCGAATACATACATGGTGGATAATCACGTGATGCAATAATTACTGAATATCCTCAATAACTTTGTTAATACGGGACCAATGTGAATTCGGTTTGAAACAAGTGGACAGATTTCACGCATTAGATGGACGTGGTTGATTTTTGAAAAATCAACTGATAAAAAAGTTATTTAAGATAAACCAAAATTTTGGTTTATCTTCAATAACTTTTTTAATCATTTGATTTTTCAAAAATTTGCTACGTCCATGTTATTCCTGACATTTTCCACCTTCTCTGCTTCAAACCGAATTCAAATTGGTCAAGTATTGACAAAGTTATTGAAGATTATCGGAAATTCTAAGTCACGTGATTATACACCGAATGCGTAGGCTAATGAAACGTCCCAGAAACTACCTCCGCTACCGGGGATCGAACTCGGAACCTTTTGGTGGCAAGACCGACGCTCTGCCTCTAGAGCACGTACACCACACAGTTACATAATGTTGGTGGGGAGTCAACACCTCGTAACTACAGCTTAAAAAAGCTGGAGTTACGAGGTTTTGACTTCCCACCGACGATAATTAATTGTAGAGGCTGGGGCACCATGCCATATGCATTTTCATTTTTCTTCTGTACAATATTGCACACAAATCCCATCTTTTCCAACACCGATGCCCACGCCGACACCCACTTTATTGTCTACAGCAGTCTTCAAAATTAATCAGTCCAAATTTCTGATGTGTGGGAAAGGGTTAAGAAAAACGACGACCCACCCGTAAAAGTACCTAGATAAATAGATCAATCCAAATATCCGACGTGCGGGAAAGGGTTAAGAAAAAAAGACGACGCACCCGTTTAACCTTTTCCCAAACAAGACCTGGTTTTGACGTCCGTATAATAGAAAATGCTTGGGAAAACATTGAAACAAAAGAAGAAATTGCTGATAACCAGCAGTTTCTCCTTTTGTCTCAATATTTTCGGTGCCATATTTTACATCAATCATAACTTTAAAGTGACATTTCACATTTATTTTATTTTTTAAAAGTATGTCTTGATGCAAAGATTGTTTATTCTAATGGGTAGAAATACTATCAGTTTTTCGAAGTTGTTATTTATAAGCGAAAAATACGTCTTTAAAGTTGAGACAGAAATGACAAATTCTATATAAATCTGAACTGTTGTCTACAACAATTTGTTTAATTCTAGCACAAAAATGTATATTTCTCGTAAACGGTTTAATATTTTGTCTTGAAATTTTCAGATTACCCTAAAATATTGTCGTTTGGGAAAGGATTAAGTACCTAGATAAAGTTGTGTGTCATTATTTTCATTTCTTTGTTTGATCTGTCAAAATGAAGACCGGGATCTATATTGTCTTGAGTTTCGTAGTTTTTGGATCTTTTGCAGGTAAATTTTGCAACTTATTTGTATTAGACGGGTCAATATATGAAAATAAGGCCCTTACCCCCAAAAAATTGCAACAAAAGGTTTTTAAACTGTTTTGGTTAGTATAAAGGGTCCTTAATAACATACTAAAAATCTACCAAAATCTGGGTCACGGAAAAGGGTTATTTTCAAGATGGCGTCCAAGATGGCCGCCAAAACACTAAAATCGCCATAGCTCCATTACTATTTGTGCTAGGTTGGTAAATTTGGTGTCTATCCATAGGTTTAAGGGGTCAAGGAATTCATTTAAAGCATCAAAACTGGTACAAATTGATTACGTAATGAGTAAATGGTATGTAGGACCAATGCTGGTCATTGCTATTTTTATAACTGGGATTATTTTACGGCGGGCCATGCATTAATTGAATCAGGTGTCAATATATATTCATATGAGCTTTTACCTGAAAAGGGGTCTGATATGACATTTAAGACCAGCATTGATCCAGATCAGCCTGATCAAGATCCATGTTGTTTTGCAATAGCTTTATCGTGACAGATAGCAACTGTAAAATACCAGCATGGATCATAATCCATAATTTGGTGTCTATCCATAAGTTTAAGGGGTCAAGGAAATCATTTAAAGTATTAAAACTGCTACAAGCGCAACGATAAATGAGAACAAGAGGTGTCCGAAGACAGCGCGCTCGACTTTTTAAGTTGCTTAGTATAAAGGGGGCATAACTCCAAATATAGTGGAGCCAGGGTTATGGGCCCTGGTAGTAAGGTAGAGGATGTGAAGGTGAATAAATGTTCCAAGTTTGGGTTGAATCCCTTTGATAGTATGGAAGTTATTGTTGTTTGAAAAAATTTTAACCTTGGTTGCAACGCCGACGCCAACGCCGACGCCGACGCCCAGGTGACAGTATAAGCTCTCATTTACTTCGAAAAGTCGAGCTAAAAATGATGTATCGGACCCCTTAGCTGATCACAAAAAATAGTGCCATAGCAGGATTTGAATTATATTTGTCAATACATACATGTATACTATAGAGGTATTAATATGTAGTCACTAAGACATTGAAAATGACAAAAAGGAGCAGCATTGATGTCTAAAAGGTTCTTGAAGAAGACATGGATGTCATCATTCAGTTATTATTAAGTAAGATTATGCAATTAGTTTGTTTCGGCTGTCAGATGAATTTAAGTGCATTCCGAGATCATAAAAATGTTCAAAAACTCCAAAATTTCGAACTTAGTGTAAGCCACTCTGCTATATCTTGAAAGCGGACAATGTGCAGTAGATCAATATCATAAAATTAGCCGCATGTTTGCAATTTGCATGTTTACCTCATTATATCAAATTGAAACAGAAGTAAAATAATTCCAATAATATGGCATAGGATAGCGATGACATTTTTTGTACTTTCTTACAAAAAGACATCGAAATACGACGTTTTGCATTGTCCATGCATCGTAATGCTAAACAAGTCTAACAGAAAAACGAACTCTGGAAAAAAACGCACATTTCATTTATATGAAAAAGCATCCTAATTAAGTAACCACAGACCGGTATGAATTTTATATTTACAGAATATAGATATAGCCATTCAATATCTTTTATGGAAAAACCATTTGATAAATTCGCATTTGACCTTCATATATTATACGAGTTCAAAATTAATGTAAGACAGTAAAATGCCCAATGACATTTATTTGATATTTTGGATAGTACTGGTTAGTACATTGCAATTTCCTTTTTCGACAGTTGACTCACTGACAAATTTATAGAATTTAAAGATGAATTAACAAAGACGGGTAAAAAATCATAAACACTGTGTCACATTTGCTAAATTAGGCTACATCTTTTTCTCTTAGAACACATATATTATATTGTTTTTATTTATCGGAATACTTAGTTATACTAGAAATGTAATTCTTAGCAGACGTGTAAAGTTTCAAATTTACTGAAAAAGGTCGATGCAAACAGATGAAACGTATACACAAGATATGAAATATGATTTATCGTTTCTGTCCAGTCGAAATTGACATCAATATGATTTATAAAATTTTAATAAAAGTTTAACAAATGGGCAAGAACAATTACAGCATATTATTTTCCATTCTAAGGCAGATTTCATTTCATATTTAATATAATTATTTGTCAAATTTTAATTGACATTTGCTATAAATGTATGTAACTGTTAGTCCATGAGTTAAACTTCGTTATATTTTGCTAAATCAATTTCTAGAAGGGACTCATGAATGCTACTTAGTTAAAATAAAAACATTTAAAATATACACGAGAACTTAAATCCGAATCTTTAAACTTAATGGCAGATCGTTTCTACGCAGTGAAAATTGGCATTAAAGTTTCCGACCATCATTAGATACAAACACTTTATGCAATTTTGCTTCCAACTTTGCCGTTTTCCCAGGCAATGGAAATTGACAAGGATATCCAGATTTAGAAACCATAGAACTGATGTCGCTGAAGTTACACAAAGTTTTGGGTATCTAATAACTGGTGAAATACTAATTTGTTCCTGTCAAGTCAGCTTTTTAATTCTAAGTAACCAATAAGGGAAGGCAATTCTCGACAGAAGGTGGAAAATGCATTCCATGGTAGTGGTATGTATGTTGTCTATAAGATCGGAATTTCGAACAGTATTATAGCTTTTTACCAATTTTAGAAGAAGACGGTGCGAGGAAAGCTATACTTGTTTTATTTGTTTTATTGTATCTAAGAAAATTATTTAATTTCAATTCCCATTACTTAATGACTTAATGAATGTATTGTGCATGTTATAACATGAAGGAAAATGGCAAAAAGGAGAAATTGTCGTTTTTCAACATCAGCTTTTCTTTCAGCACTCTCCACAGTTTGCATGTTACCCTCTGTACACATTGCCGTATTTATTCTAAAAGCTCGTAATTGCAGCTTTAAAAGCCGTAGTTAAAGGTTGTTTTTTTCGAAAAGCAAAAAATGTATAAGCACATGCGTGGAATTTATTTCCCGCAAAATGAGCATTCACTTTGGCTTTTTAATGGACTGTTGTGATGTTTTATACTTTTCGTCAGTATGTTTGCAATATTTGGTTAATTTTCCAAATCAATACTTGATGTTGTCCGTGTTTTTAACATTTTACGGCTTTCTGAATGCACTTTATCTCCATTTGAAACAAGCTAATAGTGTAGCCTTTCTTGGCACGGACTGATGACATCAATAACTTTTTCAAGAACGTTTCTGATGTTCAGCCGTGTCGCAAAAGCTTGTGTGCAGATCATACAAATATTTCAATTGCTTTCGTATATTTTCAATTTAAAAAGGACAATAAAATTCAGTTGTATTCTCAAAACATACTTACTTGATGCTCCTTAATAACAATCGAATGGCAAACTCACTCACAAGACCTCAAAATGTATAAGCCTATATTCAGTTTGATTACAATCCATGCTAGTACTTTACAGTTGCTATCTGTTATGATAAAGCTATTACAGAACAACATGGATCTTGATCAGGCTGATCTGGGTCAATGCTGGTCTTAAATGTCATATCAGACCCCTTTTCAGGTAAAAGCTCATATGAATATATATTGACACCTGTTTCAATTAATGCATGGCCCGCCGTAACTTAATCCCAGTTATAGCAATGCCTCGGTGACCTACATACCATTTACTTATTATGTAATCAATTTGTACCAGTTTTAATGCTTTAAATGAATTCCTTGACCCCTTAAACCTATGGATAGACACCAAATTTACCAACCTAGCACAAATAGTAATGGAGCTATGGCGATTTTAGTGTTTTGGCGGCCATCTTGGATGCCGTCTTGAAAATATCCCTTTTCCGTGACCCAGATTTTGGTAGATTTTTAGTATGTTATTAAGGACCCTTTATACAAACCAAAACAGTTTAAAAACCTTTTGTTGCAATTTTTTGGGGGTAAATCAGTATATTGACCCGTCTATATGTATATATTTTAGCTTTTCAACTAAAACCTGGTAACTGCAGCTTTAAACAAGCTGCAGTTACGAGGTTTTTGTTGAAAAGCATCGATAAACGGATATCTTTAATTTTCATTAAAATGTATTTTTTATTCATTTTGTATAAATTAACTTGAATCATTTGCGTCGTTTAACCCTTTGTCATACGACAACATAGGCTAGTCCAAAAGGTCAAAGGTGTTCCAGACAACATAATGGACAGTTATACAGAAATAATTTTACGTACAATATAATAACAGAAAATATTGAGACATAAAAGGAAATATTGCTTATAAGCATTTTCTTCTTTTGTCTAAATTTACCAAAAGCATCAAAACAAGATCTTGTTTGGGAAAGGTTGAACATTTATGTTGGACAGATTTCAATTTTTCCCAAACAAGACCAGAGGGTTTGATGTCCATTTTAGAAACGGATTGGGAAATTATTCAGGAAAAAAAAAGACTGTCAAGGGCGGTTCCAGGATTTTTTTCAAGGGGGGGGGGGGTCTATCCCAAAAGATGGCTTTGATTTGTGAATTGTGTAACGTTATATATTATACTTTACTAACGTTGCATAGTCAACATTCTATTTTCGGCCTATTCGAGGCGGGATCCGGCCTCCGACCCCCTTCTAGATCCGCCCTTGACTGTCTTACATAGATTGATTTGAAAATCATCTCAAGAGGCAAAATAATGAAATACTTTTAATCAGCAGTTTCTCCTTTTGAACCAACGTTTTCTGCACTATAATTATCCTATTAGGCCCCTATGTACACACACAAGGGTGGATCCAGGATTTTTTCAGGGGGGTCCAAGCACAATTGCCAGGGTGGGGGTGGGGTGTCCACGCCCAAATGATGACTTGAATGTGTTAAAATATATAAAACATTATATTGACGCTTTGATTATATAGTCAACATTCAATGTTCGGCTGATTCCAGGGGGGGGGGGGGGGGGGGGGGAGCGGACATGCCGACTCCCCCCTCTAGATTCGCTCTGGCACATACAAAAATCCTACTTTCAAGATGCTCATTCTGTTGCTTGCAAGAGCTTCCAAATTAAATAAGGTGCCGTGTAGAAAAGGGTTTAGTTGTTGTCAAACTTGAAAAGTCTAAATAATTTGTCGTTTGGGAAATGGGCTTTAAGACCAATGCTTTTATTATCAAATTGGTCTAACATATAATGAATTATCTATATACATCAGCCTTTCGGTACTTAGATTGTCATCTTCACACTGAAAATGGCATGTTTCATACATTTTTTTGTTGGGGAAGGGGGGGGGGGGGTACGTGAAAATGACAGTAGAACCTGGCGGCTAATATAGGTCCTCAAAAGATCCGTGGGTACTACTTTTTCGGAGGGTCAAAAATGACTTAAAAGCCGTTTAAGACCATAATTGGAGGTCAGTTAAGGGGGAATGCTCCAGTTTCCTAAATTTTTTCCAATAATAGAATGTATTTATATTTTGTATGTTGAAATTACATGTTATTACCAATTGAAAAATAAAATAAAAATGGATGGTCAGCGATCTCGTTTGAATTTTATAGGCATTCATATCACATACCCCTACATCGAGAAAATGCACAATTTCATGCACCTGTCCAAGGTCACTAAAATGCTAAAAAAATGCTGTATATTCATCGTTTAGTCCCGAAAACGGATTTAAAGTAACGTCTTACATTTAATAAGAACAGAAAATCCAAAATATGTGCTATTATAAATGAGTAAATGTATAAAACAGCATGCTCACGTGTACGGTTAGATCAACGAAGCTGGAGTGTTTTGTGTCAAAATTTGCATATTTTTGGAAATATTTCAAGTTCTACATAATAGAATTTGATCAAACTCCCTCATTGTATTGAACAACATGTCCTGGTAATAATTCAAAAAGAAAATGTATAGGTCAGCGCACTTGTTAGTGAATTACAGCAATTTTTATAATCCACACATGAATAAAATGATGCAAAACAGTTGTAACTGCATACACACTTACGACTGTCTTGCTCTAAATAATCAATTTCCATCTTGAGGAAATCAGTTTTGCATAATAAATACACTTTAACCATCGAAAATGGTAAATTGTAATGATGTGTTATATTATTGAAAATATGGTAGCGAAACATGTTGGTACGAAACAGTTAATTTACTACAGTAATGACCGAGTGTTCCGAAAAACTGGAGCATTCCCCCTTAATGATATCCCGTCGAGATTTACAGAGGAATCGTCACTAAACGGCGTGTGATTCCTCTTAAACTTCTTCTTTCCTCCGTTCATTTCCATTGCACGTTGGATGCTTTGCTCTCATTTGGGTCAGAGCCTCGATCTGGCATCAAAAAGTGTTACTATTTTTAGTAACAAATTGGAACTGTGTCTGGGTGTATAGTTCATTAATAGCAATGAATTTTGAGCTAAAGATAGACTGTGTTTACCGTTATGTTTTGATAAACCGTCGGTGTTGTTATAAAATCTGGTAAAGTTTAACGGCTTGATTCAAGCCATAGTTACGAGATTATATAAGAACACCAACGAAATAATATTGTTTTTCCGAAATTACGTCACGTAAAACTGTTCCCTCTTATACATCAAACCTTATGTTGTGGATACTCATTGAAATCGTCTTGTACGTCTAGATTCAAACGAGTTCCCACAACATAGGGTTTGGAATTGAAATAAAACGGTTTTTTTGTTTTTCTTTTCAATTTAATTCATATGTGAACTGCTACTTAAATCTCGTCGCTTTTCAACAAAAAACTCGTATCTGCAGCTTGAAATAAGCTGCAGATACGAGGTTTTTGTTGAAAGGCGACGATATTTGTAATTATTTCTTAACTTTTAACAGCCCGGATCGAAAAACAGCCCGACCTCCTATGTTACGTAGGATATAGTATACAGTACGGTATCCATAAAGAACGATGTCCTGGGTCCTGCTTCATAAAAGAGCCGCACGGCAGTAAGTGAAATTAGATTTATTGGATTTTAAAGTGACATTTCACAATCATTTTTACCTAAATTTTATTTTTTATTCTAAATTATCTGAAAGAGCATGTTTTCTTATGAAAATTCTGAAAATTTCGAGCCAAAATATTGAACCGTTTACGAGAAATGTATATTTTTGTGCTAGAATTAAACAAATTGTTGTGGACAATGTTTAGTTCAGATTTATATAGAATTTGTCATTTCTGTCTCAACTTTGAAGGCGCATTTTTTGCTTATGAATAATAACTTAAAAAAAATGATAGCATTTCTACGCATTAGAATAAACAATCTTTGCATCAAGACATACTTGAAAAAAATGAAATAAATGTGAAATGTCACTTTAACGCCGTTTCCGACTGTTATGGTCAAATCGCTGCGGCTGGAGCACCTAACCGTGGATCCCTGGTATTTCTCAAGTTCTACCACAATATCCAAATCAGCCCTCACCTGCTTTCTCACATAGATGATCCAAAGCTATTGGTGAGAGACAAATGACTTTTGTGTAATGCCAGAATGGTACTCGCCGAGCCGGGATTCGAACTCACGACCCCTGGATTGACATACTGTTACTTACCCGACTGAGCACTCGGGCTCGGAAGTAAGTGTTTTCCTTTTCCCAAACAAGGCCATATTTTGACGTCTACAACAAGGGCGGATCAAGAGGATCGCACTAAATTACATTATAGTAATACAGGTAAATTATATTAAGTGCGCATGCGGAACCGGAACGTGAAAAGTCGGAAGGTCACCACATTCTGTGTTTCGTGTTTTCGCATGGCGACCTTTCACCCCGCCATGTGAAAGAGCGAAAGGTTGCCATATTCAATGTTTTGTGTTTTCGCATGAAAACCTTTCGCCCCGCCACGTGAAAGAGCGAAAGGTCGCCACATTCAATGTTTTGTGTTTTCGCATGGCGAAAAGACGAAAGTACGACAGATTACTGTTTTTGGCGTGTTTTCGTGCTTTGTGTGGCGGGCGCCATGCGAAGATACGAAATGGCACAAATAAGCCATCACGTGATAATTTATGTTCATGTTTTTTCTGCACATCATACAATTTCTTGAAATTAATAAAATGTTACATGGTGTTGTACTGCATCAGTATCAAATAAATTTAGATCTATGTTATTAGAATATTCATTGAATCGATTTTTAAACGTTTAAAATGTAGCGATGTTTCTATTTTCTTTTACTCATTTGTCTTCTTAATCATTTATTTTCAGTTTTTCTTCATGGTTGCTACAAGGAAAGAGTGACGAGTGAGTGCAGATATATCCACGGAGAGGTCTACTGTTTCTGCAACTATAATCTCTGTAATTGATGCCAATTAATCCATTTCCAAACGACAAAAATTTTGACTTTTCCAATGAGAACTCCACTGCAGACGTCAAATACGGTGTTGATAATAGCGGTATTTGTGTAAAATATAGCAAAGAAAATATTGAGACAAAAGGAGAAACTGCTGGTTATCAGCAGTTTCTTCTTTTGTCTCAATGTTTTCCAAAGCCCATTCTCTTAGGGACGTCAAAACCATATCTTGTTTTGGAAAGGGTTAAATGACAATTAATCCGAGTTTTCACTGTTGAATTCGCTCTTTGGTATGTTGATGTTGCTCTGTTACTTCAGAGCGCACTGCCATTCAAAAATAAAGGAAAGTTCGACACAAGTTGTGGCGCTTTGTTCACAGTCCGATCTTAAATGCTCTCCTAAAAACGCCTTACGATACCTATCAATGAACCAATTAATGTCATGCCCGGTGAAAAATTCAAGACCAAAAGGTATTTCTAAAAGATTTATAGGCATTTTTTTTGCAACAGCCCTCGCCTGAACAGCCATTGTTTACAATGACCTACTTTCCTTTGTTTTTGAATGGTAGTGCGCTCTGATGTAATTGAGCGACACCAACAATTCAAAGAGCGAATTTCATCAAAGAAATTCGGATTAGATGACAATGAATTAACTCTTTCCCAAACGACAACATTTTGCAGGGTTTCCCCTGACTTTCAAATCAGGGGGTAAAAACCATACTTTTACAGCATAATTGTTCCCAAACTATTAGAGAAATAGAAGGCTGCTAGCAAAAACTGGGGGTACAAGGTTCATTTGTGGGTTTAAAAACACATTTCGACGTTTTTTGACACCCTGTTTTGGACGTGTCCAATTTGAAAAGGTTTGCAGACGACAGTATGACTGATATCAAAGAAACAAAAATGTGTATGTTATAGCCTAGAAAATATTGAGACAAAAGGAGAAAATGCTGATCATCAGCATTTTCTTCTTTTGTCTAAATGTTTCCCATGCCAATTTTCTGAGGGACGCCAAAACTATTTCTTGTTTGAGAAAGGATTAGGCACAGAAAACATTGAGGCAAAAGGAGAAAATGCAGATTATCAGCATTTTTCTTCTTTTGCCTAAAAAAATGTTAACCATTCATTTTCTAATGAGGACGCCAGCAGAAGGGTAACATTTCGTCTACTGTTGTTTTAGTGCCTAGAGTCCCAATTTGTCTACTGTCCCAACTCGTCGTCTTTCATGTCAAATCACCAATAAACAACATTTATTTTTGTTTTAAGTAAAGAAATTAAGTCAATTTAATCACAAATGAAACAAAAATGCAAACGTTTTAATAAAAATCATAAAATATCATTTAAGGAATGAATGCAATTTTATTTTTTTCATGCAGGTATGAAAAATAAAATCTAATCACACTGTATGAATCCGCGAAGCGGTTCATACAAAAGTGTGATTAGATTTTATTTTTCATACCTGCATGAAAAAAATAAAATTGCATTCATTCCTTATAATTTAATAATACATTTTATTACTGTAAATAGTAATAATTGCGACTAGAAGGAATGAGATATCGTTCGGACTATGTTCAAAAAAGCGGATAGATGTGCGATATCTGCCCGCTGCCAAGGTATTCAGATCTTACGCACGTGCCTTTCCGTGACGAAAACTTTAAATGACGTCATAAAAAGCGCGCGTAACTGCTACGTCGTTTACAGCGAATTCAGTCGTCGTAACGTTATTTTCCATCCCCTCAAGTGCGTTTTCAGCGATAAGTTTTTTAAATTGAGTTTGATTCAAAAAGAAAATCTATTTAAGAGTAAGATTTAATGATAAAACTTGCAGTTTACTACTCAAAACGAACGTAATATGCCGATTTGCACAGGGAACATCCATTTATCCAAATTATTGACTCCGAAAGAAGTTCCGGCAATGTCAATTTTTTTTTCATGGAGTTATGAAAAAAAAATTTTAGCCAATCAAAACGCTCGGATTTTAATGAAATCAGCTAATATTAAATTATATTAATATACAAAATATAGAAAAGTAGACGAAATGGGAATAATGTCCAAAATAGTAGACGAATTGGGAGTAGATCAAATGGTATTAAACCAGAAGAAGGTCATGTTTGGAAAATGTTAAAATATCGTTAATGGGGGACAAACAAGACCTGATTTTGACATCTACAATAGAAAAGGCTTGGAAAAAATTTTTAAGGCAAAAGAAGAAAATGCTGATCAGCATTTTCTCCTTTTGCCTCAATGTTTTTTTGTGTTTTCGGCGTCGACTTTGTGGTCTGTTGCTGCTTCAAAAGTGGAACAAGCCAAATATTAAATTTAATTCTAAAAATTAAATCGTTTAGTAATATATGAGTAATATCATATATATCTTTTGATGCTTTTCAAAAACGGCGAAATAGTGGACTTTTACAATATAGAATCTAGCCGTTGTAGACGACAAAATAGATGTTGATCGAAATTATATAAATGTGTAAAAACAAAACAATATATGAATTGATACACCAACGAAAGTTAGATATGTATTATCAAGAATGGAATGCACATATCAATAACCCATATCGACTACAAATATATTCAAAATTCAAACATGATTTTAATTTTGAGCGACAATTAGACTTTATAAAATTTTGAAAAAAGAGATGTTCTCTTACAAAATTTAGACTGTCGTTAAATAATCTTGAAAAAGAAGAGGGAAGGCACAAGACAATTACAAAAAAATCGGATCTGCAGAATTCCTAGCTTAAATAACATGGAAATCGAATACCACTTACATTGTACCACTGATTTGTCCGAAATATTATGAAATTTGAAAAAAAATATCTGAGAGGTCATTACTATAGGCTATGTTTGGTCTACACGTACACTTAAAGAAAGGTTAATAATCTACTAACAAACACATCAAAATCAAATGTTCTAATCTTAAAAATGAAATATTGTTCACGTTGCTGTTATTTTATTCTTTTAATCAATATCATTTTCTTTATTTTGTTAAAATGTTTGTTTATTGTAAACATTGTAATGTACATGTATATCTAATGCAATGAACTATAATCGATTCACTATTAAATTAGAATAATTTCAGTTGTTTTGACCGTTCAACTGTAATCATTGTCCTTTAATTGTTAATCTATTAAACAGGGTGTACTCCCACCCCCCACCCCCCCCCAAAAAAAAAAAACAAAAAAAAAACAAAAAAAAAACGGAACCCTATTTCAAAGTCAAATATTTTAAAGCGTGAGCAAAAAGTTTAATTTTTGAAGTTGCAATACTGAAGATGCATTATAATTGTATAATTACGTGCTCTAAGTTTCACTTCAAAATACGAATTGGTTTTAACACGAACTTGATTTTTGCGTCTTGTTTGTTCGTAAAAGCGCACCGACGGTCATCTGCTGAATTCTTTAACGTTGTACATGTGCGTGCAAATTTTCTCAAAATTTTATATATATAGTGCTCCCACGATATTCTGATTCCCGTCAGACAATAAAAGACTATACTCAAATACTAAGTATAGGTTATACTGGTCAAAACGAAACCATGTCTATGACAATCAGTAATTCTATGTAATATTGACGAGCTGATTTTCGCGTGCGCCTCTCTAAAGCCTCTCTTACAACCGGTCGTACGTGCGGTCTGCGTGCGGTCTACGTTTAAAACGTATGTTTAGTCGTGCGATGCACGCTCGTGCAACGTACGATTTTGGTGGACGTAACCACGACGCAGACTGCACGCAGCAAAGAATTGACCGGACAATTCTTTTCTGCGACCATTCTGCGTGTATTAGAACGTCAGGAGCACACAAGACAGAAGTAAGGAGCACGTACGACAGGCATGCGTGTGACGCAGGGAACGATATACTGAAATTCCAGAAAATTAAAAAAGAATGCATACTTTTCTCGAAAGGGATTCATACTTTTGACCTGCTTTGGGTGTAAAATATTTTGAGGCGCTCTTACAACCCGTCGTGCGTCTTTATAAATCGCGCGATTTTGCAGAGTTTTAAAACGTACGGTTTAAAAAGACGCACGATGGGTTGTAAGAGAGGCTTATTGTCCAGCAAGATTAACCCGGGACATCTGCATATGTAATGACCCCACTTCGGCTTTGTTTTGTTAAGACGCTCAACTAACGGACTTTGCGCACGAAAATTAAGTTGTCCCGGGTTAACCTTGTTGGACAATAACAACATGTTTATAGGTATAAAGTTTGTTTATAAATAACTAGGGCCACTATAAAAGTGCCGCACGTGCATATTGAGTCCACATGGTTGCTGTTTGAAATGATTTTAAAGTACTTGTCATTTGAGCGCTGACCGGTACATTGGTTAGTAATAAAATAAGTACGATTAATACGATTACATGTATTATGAATCTGTTATACAATTTGATATTTTGTTTGTATGCATTTTTTTACTTTGGTTACATCGCATCTCTAACAGTTTATTTATTAGCAGAAAAGGTGAAGTAATTGTGACGCGTCAATGTATTCAATGAGTGTAGGTGCGCGCTGCAAAACGGAAAAAATCAATATCGTGTTAAAATGGTTTTCTGGGTGCATTCATTTGATTGCCAATATTTTTAAAAGAGATGGACATTTTTTTCACCAAATTTTAACTGCTAATAGAAAAATGTCGTTTTTATTGCATATCTAAATTTGGTGGAGATATAGTTTTTGATACATGAGCAATTCACTTTCAAAAATGGGTTCCGTTTTTATTGGGACACCCTGTATTAATATGAGTTTTATGCACTGTAGGCCTATTGTATTGATAAAATTGATTTCTTTGATTATGATTATTATAAATTTGTATTGTACTCTTGGCATTTGCTGGCTTGTGGCTTTATATGTGAATTTACAATGAAAATATATATTAATTTTATGTTAACCCTCGATTTGTCAATTTTTCTTCGATATCGTCGCTTTTCAATCGAAACATCATAACTGCAGCTTGATTAAAAGCTATAGTTCCGAGGGTTTGTTGAAAAGCATCCATTAAGATTATCGGCCTGTTGTGCCAAAAGGACAGCTCTTAGATATTTAAGATTAAACAAATCAGAAAAAAATCACGACAAACCGTTTGTTGTCATCAATTTCTGTTATAGCATGAGCATTTCAAAGAACTAAACATTTTTCACTATACTTCCTCCCAACAAACATCCTTCAAAACATCCCTTATAAAACAAGAGGAAAAGAAGAAGAAGAAGAAGAAGAAGAAGAAGAAGAAGAAGAAGAAGAAGAAGAAGAAGAAGAAGAAGAAGAAGAAGAAGAAGAAGAAGAAGAAGAAGAAGAAGAAGAAGAAGAAGAAGAAGAAGAAGAAGAAGAAGAAGAAGAAGAAGAAGAAGAAGAAAAAGAAGAAAAAGAAGAAAAAGAAGAAAAAGAAGAAAAAGAAGAAGAAAAAGAAGAAGAAAAGAAACTGGTCGTTAATAGACTGATCGTAATTAGATCTTTAAATGTTTACCAAAAGACGCAATAACTCTTTCTGACTTTTTCTTATGACAAACGCCTTGCAAAACATTGTAGAAAATGAAGAAATTGCTTGTGAAAAGCAATTTCTACATTTCCCACAATGTTTTCTGCTGGAAAGGATGACAAAAATCAAAATTTCATTCATCGTCTGCAACATCTTTGTATTTGGACCTATTCAAATTTTTGTCGTTAGGCAATGGGTTAGTAATAGTCAACGATTTTATCAAGTAAACTTTGACGTAGTTTCGGACAAACAATAATTGTTCGTAGGTGTTATTATGATATCTCGTAACTACGGCTTGAGTCAAGCCGTAGTCACGATATTTTATAACAACGCCGACTGTTTATCAAAACGTAACGGTAAATTAAATCTTTTTTTAGCACAAAATTCATTGCCATTCTTCCATCTTCTGTTGATGACTAAAAGTCTTGTGATATCATTCAAGGTTTATATTATACATCATATCGTCGCTTTTCAACAAGACCCTCGTAACTATAGCTTAAAATAAGCTGCATTTACGAGGGTTTCGTTGAAAATAATTTATTTAAATATACATGTATACTAGGAGTGATCCAAAATGATAAGAAAAGGTGTTTCCCTGTTATGTCAAGCCTAAAGTAGGGCCTATCAAAAATTTTTAATAAGGATAACAAAATGATATTTTACATGAATCGGCCAACTTATAAAGGCCGAGCCCGGATAGCTCAGTCGGTTACGTCGGAGTCTGTCAATCCAGGGGTCTCGAGTTCGAACCCCTGCTCGGCCAGTATCCATTCTGACATTTGACAAAAGTCATTTGTCTCTCACCAATGAGTGTGAATCATCTATGTGAGAGAGCAGCTGGAGGCTCGGTTTGGATATTGTGGTTGTACTGGTGCGAGAAATACCAGGAACCCACGGTTAGGTGCTCCAGCCGCCGCGATATGACCCTGGTAGTTGAAAACGGCGTAAAACCCCAATAAACTCAAACCCAACTTATAAAGTAAATCGTCAGAATTATGCAAAAAACCGTAACCCCAGCTTCAGTAAAGCTGGAGTTACTAGGTTTTGCAATAACACCGACGAAATGCATTGTTAACTATTCTGCATGGGCGTTAGGAGTTTCGATTGAATTTTTTTCATAAACTTAACCCGAAAATACTCAATATTTTTGTTAATAAGTGACCGTTTGAAGCAGAGAACGTGGGCAGACGTCACGCATGTGATAAATTCTTGAACATTTGCCTGATAAAAAAGTTATTGAAGATCGACCAAATTTTTTCGTTGCTGACGGCCGATCATTAATAAATCAGTCGATTTTTCGAAAATCTCCAGCGTCCAAATAAGAAAATAATTTAAAAACATTGTAGAAAGCGAAGAAATTTCTTGTGAACTTCATTCCCAAGCAGATCTCGAGACGCTTATTTACGCGCATGAAAAAATGGAAAACATCATAGAAAATGAAGAAACAGCTTAAAACAAGCAATTTTCTCATTTCACATATAATGTTTTTTTTACCCCCAAAAAGAGATAAATCGATTTCGTTCATATGGAACATTTTTTAGTTTGCACCAGTCCAAAATTTTGACGATGGTAATGGTTAGCCCATTACTAGACATCAAGGTATTAGACATGCCCAAATTCAAAGTTGTAGAAGACGGCAATTGCAAGTGAATGCAATTTAAAATTTGTTGTTGTTTTTTTTATATAGAAAACATTATAGAAAATGAAGAAATTGCTTGTCACAAGCAATTTCGTCATTTTCCATGATGTTTTTTCGAAGCCTTTATTTTGTAGAGAGTCAAAAAGAGTCACTGTTTAGGAATGGGTTAAAGCAATATCTTTATTTCCCACATTTTCACAAGCCTTCATTTTCCGGGGCGTCCAAAACATGAGCACGGCGGGGAATCATGCGACAGAACAACAACAACAGCAACAAAACGTCACAATGCTGCAAATATTATTATAACTTACTTACTACAGCTGTCGCCACATCGTATGGCACGTGTTTATGTTTTCTTTAACGTTCAATTACATTTGAACAAAACATAAACATTGTGCCATACGATGTGGCGACAACTGTAATTTGTCTGATCGTTGGATTGTTATACAAACACGAGCACGGTGGGGAATCATGCAACAAAGCAACAGCAACAATAATAACAAAAGTAGTGGCAGAATATCTTTTCTGTCAATGATTACAGCCTATCATTAGATATGAAACACTTCTTACAATATCGGGCGCCGTCCGTGGCAACGAATAATGACAAGGATTTCAATCGTCAGTTTCTGTTTCGACGGAATACGCCCGGAATTTTACGAGGGTATCTTTCGTTAATTTCCGTTGCCACGTATGACGCCCGAAGATTCCAGAAGTTTGGTATCTAATGACAGGGCTGCAATCCTAATACTATCTTGTCGATTTGAATTTTGATTGAAAGAGAGAAGCTGTGAATTGAGCTCATCCCTTACTAGAGACAAATGCTACCAAGTTCCGTTTAACAACAGAAAGACATTCTGCGACCGAAGCTTTGGAACTATTGGACCCAAACTGTGGATTAATCTTCCATCCAGTTTAACATCTTGTGACTCAATTGATGGGTTCAAAAAGCAGTTGAAAACCCACTATTTCTGAGATTTTTATAGCTTGTTCTGAGTTTTGTTAAACACAGAACGTAGGACTTAATAATATTATGTATAGTTTGTGTGTAGAATATTATCATTGTTGTAAAACGCCATTGAATATGGATTTCCGTAAAAAAAGGCGTTTAATCAAATATAACCAGTTTAAGTTTAAATTTAAGTTTAATTGTTATAAGCTTATTTTTTTGCGAAAAGCACTATTCGTCGGTGGTATTGCAAAACCTCGTATCTCCAGCTAATAGAAGCAGGCGATACGAGTTTTGCCATAACACCGACGTATTGTCTTCACAAGTCAAACTATCCATGATATAGCAAACATTTTTTTTTTGAAAGATCGTCACATTGGAATTTTTCCATCGCTACTTTTTCATCTAAAGCCTTGTAACTACTTCTTAACATAAGCTGCCTTTAAACGACAAATTTTAGGGTGATCCACTTTAAAAACTGCCACAAATGACAAAATGGATTTTATTTGAAATAAGATTTGTGTAAAATACGGCACATAAAACATTTAGACAAAAGGAGAAACTGCTGGTTATCAGCAGTTTCTTCTTTTGTCTCAATGTTTTCCTAAGCCATTTCTATTACAGACGCCAAAACCAGGTCTTGTTTGGGAAAGGGTTAATATACATTGTCAAGTACCCAGATAACGGAATGTTTCATGTTTCACTAACTTGATTCCATTGTCCATCAACCAAAATGAAGACCGGATTCTATATTGGCTTAAGCTTCGTAATCTTAGCAACTTTTGCAGGTAAATAATTTTATAATGATTTTTTACAGCATTATTTGATGCTTTAAGGAGGGACAGGGGCTCTAGAGATTCGACAGAACTTGTCTCATTTATGAAAGAACAATATGGCCAAAGGCACTTTGATTGAGAAATTTAACAATTTACAAAAATATGGTCTTGTAAAATATAAAGGACAGTGGCCATTTTTTTTGAAGGAACTGAAATGACGGAAGCACCCTTGGTTCCACTTTTTTATGAATGAAACATAGGCTACCATGTGAAGGAAATCAGAGGTGCTTATAACAACATCCGTTCCCTAAAAAATGGCCGCTGTCCGACGTTTTGTTTATCTATATTATACAGGACTGTATTTTTGTAAATTGCTAAAATTCCCAAACCAAGTGCCTATGAATATGGCATGGACGTGTGGTTGACAAAGTAAGTTACTTATTTATATGATGTTCAGAATCTACTGTTTTATGTATAGATTACATGCATAATATTTTTTCTTAATAATTGTATTGAATTTTTGCCTAATTTCTCCCGAAACTCATCCCAGTCTGAACGATTTTCGTATTGAAATGAGATTTTTTTGTTTTTTTAGATGACATAACATTCCAATTTTATTTTTTAAAAGTGTTCTTGATGCAAAGATTGGTTATTCTAATGCGTAGAAATGCTATAATTTTTTTGAAGTTGTTTTTCATAAGCGAAAAATACGCCTTTAAGGTTGAGATAGAAATGAATAATTCCATGTAAATATGAACTGTTGTCCGCAACAATTTGTTTAATTTTAGCACAAAAATATATATTTCTCGTAAACGGTTCAATATTTTGGCTAGAAATTTTCAGAATTTTCATAAGAGAATTTGCTCTTTCAGGTGAAAATGAAAGTAAAATTGCAATGTAATTAAAAGTGAAGTATCACTTTAAATTAACTCTTTCTTATTTATCAACAGCACTCATCGAAGGCGAGAAAATCAACTGTTTCATAGGATACACTGGTAATACACATGTAGAAATTTGTGATGGGACCTGCTACGTTACAATATTTGGTCACCATAGTAAGTGTGTTTTTATAATATGGCATGCGAAAAGGGTCTAAAGTCAATATAGCGCTATACCTATAATTAAGATAGAGGTATACCGCTAAAAATAGCGGTGTAACGTCATAGTTTAGCGGCACACCGATAAAAATGTAGGTATACCTACAAAATAACGGTGAACCACTATTTCATTTAACGGTGAACCGCTAAATTATATATTTACTTGCATTTTTATCGGTAGACCTCCATTTTTGAGATAGCCAAACACAGAGCTTGTACTAGAGCCGTAGATGTAGCTCGTGGAAGGAGCCGATGTAACGTGCTATTTAATTGGCTAATGAGATTTCGAGCAGAAGGGTAAAATAATTAGCGGTCTACCCATAAATTAGCGGTACACCGTAATAATTTAGCGGTATACCGTTAATTGAAATAGTGCTCTCCCCTTACTTTACAGTATATTTTTATCGATGAACCGGTAAAATATAACACAATATCGCTATTTTTGCGGTATAGCCTACCTCTATTTTAATTATAGGTATAGCGCTATCGTGACTTTAGACCCTTCTCGCGCGCCATATTTTAATTAATACATGTACACTCGGCGCTGATAAACGTCGACATCGGATATAATAAGGTAGTCCACCCCTTAAAAATAATTATGATTTATTTATATATATTTTGTAGTGTAGCAACATTTATTTCAAATTGAAATTTAGAATGGGTCGTTGGTGTCATCGAAATGTCATCAATGAAAGTTCCTATCTAAAGTATCGTATTTGTATTATTATTTTACTTTATTTGTGTTCTGAGAAATCCACAGAACCAAATTTTGAGAAGTGAGTAGAACTTGGAAGACGAAAACCAGATGTTATTCGAAAATGGACATTTAGATCTAAAAAGACTAGAAAGTGGGTCTAGATCCAACGAATCGCTGCTTTTCATAACAAACCACGTAACTGCAGCTTAACACAAGCTGCAGTTACGAGGTTTTCGATGAAAAGTGACGAAATTTCCATAGAAGAAAAGTTTTGATCCTAGTCATTCTGCGTGGACTACACAGACTGACTAGAGTCGATGCTTTCCACACTACCATGAAAGTCCTTTTTAGCATGACCGGACACATAATCTGTTTTAACCTTTTCCCAAACGACAAAATTTTAGGATGGTCCAATTGAAAGCTGCTGCAGACGACAAAATGTATATAACTTTGCAGATAAAAATTGTTTACAATTTAGCACGGAAAATATTGAGACAAAAGGAGAAAATACTGATTGTCAGCATTTTCTTCTTTTTCCTCAATATTTTCCAAAGCCTTTTCTTTTAGGGACGTCTAAACCAGGCCTCGGTTTCTCGAAAAAGCTTTAGTACATACTTATGAGTACATGCTCAACTTAAATGGAATACTCTCCAACGTTGAAGGGTATTCGATTGAAGTTCACATGAACTACGTGTGATTTGAGTACGATGCTCGGAATTCAATCTAAGAACATTTATTTTTTCGAGAAACCGGTGCCGGGTTTCCTTTAGGAGAGAGTTTACTAACATGTACATAATAAAATGTATTTTATAAATTATTTTTTTTTATTCCGTTTACAGGACTGAATGGATGCGCACAGGCTAAAATACCAAACGGATGCAGAAAAATATCCGGACATATATTTTGTTTTTGCAACTATCGTCTTTGCAACCATTAACCCTTTCCCAAACGACAAAATTTTAGGGTGATCCGATTCAAAAACTGCCACAAAAGACAAAATGGATGTTATTATAGATAGGATTTGTCTAAAATATGGCACAGAATATATTGAGACAAAAGGAGAAACTGCTGGTTATCAGCAGTTTCTTCTTTTGTTTCAATGTTTCCCCAAGTCTTTTCTAACAGGGACGTCAAAACTAGGTCTTGTTTGGGAAAGGGTTAACCCAAACGGCAGAATTTTAGACTAGTGCAAATTCAAAGATGATGCAGACGATAATTTCAAATGAATGAAATGTTGCATTGTTTGGTCTATTTGCACAGAAAACGTTGTGGGAAATGAAGAAATTGCTTGTCATAAGCAATTTTTTCTTTTTTTCCACGATGTTTTTCAAAGACAATATATTGTGGGGAGTCAAAAGCAGTCACTGTGCGGTAGTTGGTTAATCATTTACCAAACGACAGAACATTACATAGGTCCAATTAACAATGGTTGCAGACGAAAATTTGATATGAGAGATTTCACTTTTTTGTTGGGAGACTAATTGAAAACATTGTGGGAAACGAATAAATTGCTTGGCAAAAGCGATTTCGTTATTTTCCACCATGGTTCCCAAAGCTTTTATTCTTGCGGGACGACAAAAAGCGTCATCTGTTTAAATGGAGTAAAACATCTTGCAAATAAGTAAAAATGTACCAGTCCGCCTTTAGAAGGATAAGGGCCCTTATTGTACTTAGTCGCTTTTCAACGAAAACCTCATAATTGCAGAATGTTCTAAGCTGCAGTTGCGACGTTTTTGTTGAAAATCCGCTTTTTGAGAAGTCATTAAGACAGGCAAGATTCTTTAAGATATCTTGGCATTTTCTGATGATGCTTTAGATTCTATTGGTGTTTTTTTTTATTTTATTTTTGTTTTTTATGTAGGGGCCTACATAGAAAAAGAATTTGTCATTTTTTCTTAAGTCTCACCCCCGGTCCCACTGAGCCCGATGAAATCGGTCTACTTCGGGAAAGTCGTAGTACATCCTGATAAAAATCGGCACCAATTCGGGATCAAAAATAAATCGGGACAAAAATTTCAACATGCGCAAATTTTTCTCCCGATTTCGAAAATCGTGGCGAAGTCGGTGCACCACGTTGTACATCGTATTTAATCGGCGTACTTCGTAGTAGGTAAATCGGTGTTATTCGGCGACTATATCGTACCTATTCGGGATACACATCTCGGCGATGAACACCGAATAACGCCGATGTACTACGAGTAACTCCCGATACACGCTGATGAACTACTACGAGTAACACGACTCGCACCCGAGGTAGACCGATCTACACCGAATAACTAGGATATTATTCCGAAGAACTGCGAAGTACCCCGAATTCCGGAAATTGTAAAAAAGGTGAAACAACTTTGAAAAAATAGGGTTTAGTTTTATCAATTAAAAAAGGACGTTATTTCGGACAAATAATGGTATTTCGCCGTTCTGGTTCTAAAACCTTGCAACTACAGATTGGGTCTGTTTACTCGTGGCACAAAATTAATGCTTTTCATTCAGTTCTAAACCTTTGAACAAAACCATTCGATACACTGGTACCAAAAATGGACGCCTGAATAAAGAAACAACTGTCAGCTACTACAGAATTGTTATTCCTGATGAGCCATTGATCAACCAACCTGATCCTGATCAGAATCCTGACCACGAACTTAAAGATGGCATCGATACTCAGGGCCATATCATTAAGAAAGGGAAGTCACCCAAACATAGTGATCTGAAGATGACTCGATTGTAGATTAACATAGGATTTGCGAACAATATATCGCAGAAAATATTAAGACAAAATGATAAAAAATGGTGGTTATTAGCATTATTCTCTTTTGTCTTAATGTTCTCTCAGATATTTTCTACAAACATACAAACAAGACCTGGTTTTGGAAATGCTTATAAGCCTCTTTCGACAGTATCAGTTCACATCGTGCCAAAAGCTCATTTAATAATGCCTTTTTATACGCCGCCGGAGGCGGACGTATATATATTGGCGTCATCTTCTCCGTCTGTCCGCCCATCCGTCCATCTGTCCGTCCGTACGTCCGTCCACTTTTCCTGTCAACGCAACTCCTCCTAAGTTTCTGGCTGGATCTTCTTGAAACTTGGTCAATGTTATCACCTCAATTGGTAGATGTGCATGAAGGAAGGATTTTATGGTTCATTGATTTTTGCCTGAGTTATGCCCCCTTAAAACTTAGTCTCTGGAGCGGCGTATATTGTGACCATGGCACTCTTGTTGAGTAGGGTGTTCATTTCCACTGACAACAATTTTGACTCTTTTGCAGCCTAAAGGGCATCTGTCTACATACCTATCTTGTTTATTATTTGAGTGTCGATCAAATCAATTCGCTTAAACCCGATGAACCGATCGAGTGCATATCCAGCTCGATCGGCTTAGGTATCGCGGCGGCTGGAGCATCTGTCCACATTTTCTGGCTTTCTCATACTATTAACAATGCATTTTATCTTTCAAATACACCCGTAAACGCACCAGTTTGATCTGAATTTCAATAGGGGTAAATTCTATCAAGTACACCGTGACGTAATTTCGGACAAACAACAGTTATTTTGATGTCGTTTTCTGTTTTTGGCATGTTGCCACTCTGATACACAAATTCCAATGTGATTTTTCTGTTGAATTAATCATATAAACCAAGTGTACGAAATCGGGGCAAAATCGCGACGAAAATGTTCCAAAGTCGTAGTAGATCGGATATGGCGCAGTAACTCTGTGTGCGTCGTAGTCCATCGTAGTTAGAAATCGGGGCAGTCGGTCTAGTTCGTACTGTTTCGTGGTAACTCGTGTCCTAATCTCGGGGTACTTCGGAACAAAATCGTAGTTAATCGTATTGTATCGTAGCATTTCGTTGTCCGTCAGAAACTTACCGCTAAAAATGGGATGAGCGCAGAAAATCGGCTCAAATTCGTGGTAAATCGGAGACAATGCGCTCTCCCGAGGCACTACGAATATTTTGGAAATCGGGCTCAGTGGGTCACATGATTATTTACTAGAATGTTCAAGTAGTAATGTATGTGTGTCATTTTGTTTTTGAATATATTAAAAAATAAATTAACCCTTTCCCAAGCAAGATCTGGTTATGACGTCCCTAATAGAACTGGCTTGAAAAAACATTGAGACAAAAGAAAGAAATGCTAAAAACCAGCATTTTCTCCTGTTGTTTAAATATTTTCTGTGCTTTAATGTAAATAAAACTTATCTTTATTACCGCCCATTTTGTCCTCTGCAGCATCTTTCAAATTGGACCACCCTACAATTGTGTTGTTGCGGAAAGGGTTAATAAATAAGAGTTGTAAACTATAATATGTTAATAAATGTTTACCTAACAAAACTTTACAATCGATAAAGAATGCTATTTTATGTTATGTTATGTTTTGTTATGATTAGAAAAGCAGGTTTGAATAAGAAAAATCGAAAAAAAAATCACTAAAGATTTACAGGATGCGGTAGATTTTTTAACCATTCCCCAAACAAAACCTGATTTTGACGTCCACAAGAAAATCAAAGTACTGATAGTACTGAAGGCCAGGAAAGAAGAGATCAATTTTGACTTATACAGTGATAAAGAGTATTCTACGATCAAATATACACAAAGAAAAAGTGGTCATGATCCATGGATCTCAAATTTGTTGAAATTTCGTTTTAATACACTACCCACAGAAATATACCATCGGACAAGGGCCTTTTTCCACAAGTGACCTGTTATTCATCAGAAATGCATTTCAAGCTATTAGCTAGTCTTTGCATGCATACAGAAATACCGACGAAAAATATATCAATTTTTGACCGGGACATATTTTGGGATTACGACCCAGAATCACATTTATTTGTGGAGTGACACCAACTGTATCAGGCGCAGTAATTTATGTCTGTAATATGAGAGAAAACACACACTCGTTTATTATTAAAGGGTAGTTGTACCTTAAATTGCATTTGCTGATGAAAACTTTGATAAAAGGAAATCATTCGGGGTATTCGGACCGTGTGATAAGCATTCTCTGTCTACACTTGGAAAACTAGTTGTTTTAGCGGACTCAGTGGCATAGAGTGGACACATCGGTCGCCAGTTTTCTGGAAGTAGTCCGTCAAATTTAGCTTTGGATACCTATAGGCTAGAAATCCCTTGAGAGGGATTTCCTGGCCTAAAAATGCCTTCGAAAAATTCTGGCCGAAAGGAGAATAAACGCTGATAATCAGCATTTCTCCTTTTGACTAAATAGTTTCTGTGTTAAACTTTTACACTTTCTATGTTCGATATTAAGACTTTTGATGTCTGCAGTTCATATTTAATTAGGACAGTCAAAAATACTGTCGTCTGTTGATGGGCTAAACAGTTGTATCTGATACAGAAAAGTTAGGCTACTTGCGACAAAGATTTGTTTCGCGGATGACTTTTTATTAGGTGGTTATCTAACCCATTACCAGATGGGAAATTTTTGGACCGTTCCAATTTGAAAGATGTTGCAGAAGACAATTCCAAGTTGAAGAAAATTTAGAAATATTATATTTTGGGTCAGAAAACATTGTGGGAAATGAAGAAATTGCTTATCACAAGCAATTTCTTCATTTTACACAATGTGTTCAAGAAACTTTTATTGTTGGGGAGTCAAAAAGCGTCGCTGTGAAGAAATGGGTTAAATACCAATCTCATCCAGCAAATCTCTAGAAAAAAATATAAGCTCTCGGCTTCGAACCGAATTAAAATCAGTCGCAATGATATAAAGTATTAATGATTTTCAACCACAGGGAATTTTAGCGATTTTTATGTAGACTCTTTCTATTAAAGACAAGGGGACCAAGTTTTCATGTATAGAAAATAGTACCCATTCTCGAAAAACACCTGTTACAACGCCAATTTTGAAGATAATTACACGGGATCTTCTTTAATAAGCTCCTTACATATTATTTAGCGAAATATCCGGTGGTCTGTACGCGTAACGATCAGAGTTTTTCGTGACAGAGGCCGTTTCTCGACAAAAGGTTAGAAATTGCCATGTACGACACAAGCGTGATGTCAGCGCGTTCGGTTGTAACTCTGGTGAGTGTTTATGTCACAAT
>OY804600.1:14081222-14116222 GCA_963680895.1 Fragum sueziense | reverse complement strand
GAGGATCGCCTTGAAGAGACTCGAAACACAATATACGAAGTTTGTAAAACGCTTCACGACTACCCATATCCGAAGGATGCTGAATTAAAACGGCGCAAAAATACCAGTAAAGGTGAGACGCTTCCCAATAAACTTGCTAATGACATATACTTACTTGTCTCAAAATTTGAAAATCAATCTTACGACGGTATGAAGGACATTCTGAGTCTGAACAAAACGATCAATTCTAAAGATCTAAATGCTACAATGCTGGACAGTAGCCAGTTAACAACAAACAATCATGAGATATCTCTATTAAAAGACATGATAACTAAATGTCAGAGTGATATCGTTTCATTGAAGCAGGATCGCGACAGCATGCAAAAGTCGTTACTTGTTACTTGTTACTTGTTGGTAGAAACCGTTAAATAGGCTGCTGCCTCTGTGGTCCTTTTCTTTGATTTTCTGTTCTTATTGTTGTACCCGCTTCCGGCCCATAACAGTCAGGCACAAACTCCACTGGGTTATTTTTCCAATAAACATTTAAAACACTTTTAAAACTATTTACAGTTTTTGCATTCACGACATCCTCAGGCAATTTGTTCCACATATCGACTACGCGTTTTGTGAAATTAAACTTTCTTACATTTGTTCGGCAGTGTCGTTTATGGATCTTAAAAGTATGTCCACGAGTATTTGGTTGTGATTGGATTGTTGGAAATAATTTATTTTGTTTGTTTTATCAAATCCTTTCATTATTTTGAAAACTTGAATAAGGTCTGCTCTTTGTCTTCTATATTGAAGTGTTGGTAATCCCAAATGTAGTAGCCTTTCACTGTAGGTCTTGTCTTTTAAGAACGGTAGGATTTTGGTGGCGCGTCTCTGCACGTTTTCAAGTTTTGCTTGGTCCTTTTTATGGTGTGCTGACCACACATTTGATCCATACTCTAAGTGGGGGCGAATAAGGCTCTTGTAGAGTATTAAGAACATTTTCTTGTCCATGTAGCTGAAGGTTCTTTTTACAAGGCCTTATACTTTGTTCACAGTTTTTGTCTTCGTATCTATGTGTGTTGCGAATGTTAACTTGTTGTCGATGTGCCTAAGTCTTTCTCGGAAGTGTCCTCTTGGATTTGGTCTCCTGATAAGTTATATTTAGTTTGGAATTTTTTGCCTATCTGCAGTTGTTTGCACTTGTCTTTGTTGAATTTAATTTGCCAATCTTCAGACCATTTTTCCAGACTGTTTAAATCATTTTGTAGTTTGTTCTGGTCATTTATGTTGTTAACTGTTGAGTATATTTTGGTATCGTCAGCAAAGAGTTTAGTTGTGTTTTCTGTACAGCTTGGCAAGTCATTAATATAAATTGTAAATAAAATCGGTCCGAGAACGCTTCCTTGAGGGATTCCACTTGTAACATCCGCAAGATTGGAGTGAGCACCATTGAGAACGACCCTTTGTTGTCTGCCTACCAAGAAATCTTTTAGCCAATTGAGAAGGTTACTTTGTATGCCATATCCTTTTAATTTTTGACATAGTCCTTTGTGGGGAACTGTGTCGAAAGCTTTCTGGAAATCTAGGTAGATAACGTCAATGTGATCGTTATTATCAACTTTATCTGTCCAGTCGTCCAGAACCTCAATTAGTTGTGTTACACAAGATTTTCCTTGTCTGAAACCGTGTTGATCTTCGGAGTATAGATTATTGCTTTCCATGTGATCCATTATTTCGTCCCTGATTATTCTTTCCATTAACTTGCATACTACGTAAGGCTAATCGGTCGATAGTTTGAAGCATCTTGTTTTGAGCCTTTTTTGTGAAGTGGTGTCACATTCGCTTGTTTCCAGCAGGATGGTATTTTACCATCTTCCATTGATTTTTCGAACAATTTTTTTAGTGGTTTGATTAGCGAAGTTGAGCATTCTTTTAGTAATTTTGGGTGGATTTGATCAGGACCACAAGATTTCGAGTCTTTTAGTTTTTGTAGTTGTTTCAGTATTTTTTTTTCTTCTGTGAATAGTACAGTGTGGATCGACTTGTTTGTTTTTTGTTCAAATTCTGGTAATGCGTTTTCATTCTCAATTGTGAACACACTTTTGAAGAAATTGTTAAAGATTGTGGCTTTCTCTGTGTTACTGGTTATTACCTCTCCATTGTCATCTTTTATGCATGGGATGTTTTCTTTAACTTTTGTATTTCTATTGACAAGCCCCCAGAATATTTTCGGATTTGTTTTCAGTTTTTCGACTACTTCTTTTTCATACTTTCGTTTGGCTTCTTTCACCTTGTTAGCAGAATCTAGTTTGGCGGTATCATAGTTTGTTTTGTTGACTTCTGTTTTACAGTACTTGTATTTTTTCCATTTCGTCTGTTTTAGTTTTATTGCCTTGAGGACGTCAGCCTTCATCCATGGCGTATTGAAAGGTCTGGTCTTGAAGCTGTACTCTGGTACGTTTTCCCTAGTTATCTTGTTGAGTATATCGACTAACTTCATCCATACCTGTTCGACACTATCATGATTGAATTCTGTATCCCAGTTGATCTTGTCCATTGTTTGACGCATGTTTTCGTAGTCACCCTTATGGCAATTCAATTTTGTTTCTGTTTTCTCTTTCCTTGTTTTGCCTTCAGTAACTATGTTGAATTCAAGAATTTCGTGGTCGCTTTTACCTAGTGGGGCATTGTGAGTTATGTTGTCCACTAGATTTTCTTCGTTTGTAAAGATTAGGTCCAGGATGCTTGGGTTGTTTCCCATTTTATATCTGGTTGGTTTTTCAAAATGTTGAATTAGAAAAGAATCGTGCACGATTTCTAGAAAAGTGTTGGAATTTTGGTTAGTATCTGTGGTACATCGCTGTAGTTCCCAATCAATATCCTTTAGGTTGAAATCTCCTAAGTGGACCTGTAGGTTGTATTTTACATTGTTTAGTTTGTTGGTGGTTAGAATTTGTTTCAATTCTCCCATAATTGTTTGGTCTGTTATACTAGGGCTTTTGTAAATACATGAAACTAACAGGTTTGTTTGTTTGTTGATTTGTAGTCCTACTTGAACATATTCCAACGATTCTGTTTTATGAAATTGTATTTGATAGAAAGCTAAATCACTTTTTGTATAGATAATACATCCTCTTTTGGTGCCTGTCAACGATTGTGGTTTATGAACAACGTAACCCCGAATGTTCCACAGATGTGAATCATAATCCAATGTGCTAAAGTTTTTTGGAAAAATTTCTGTAACAACAATAATGTCATATGCATTGTTTTGTGTTATCACAGATAGACATCACAGATAGTTCATTCATTTTATTTGAAAGACAGTCTGCATTAGTGTACATCACTTTCAAATATTGCTTATTTACATTTTGTACATTGTTTTTAAAAATAAAACTTGTTTCCTATGTTGATTTGTGTGTTTGGCTTGCCCCTAACGGTCCGGCATTAAACCCTCCAAGGATTGTGTCTTCGAAAGGAATTGTGGTATCCTGGCTGCTGTTCGTCAACATGTTAACGAGCCCTCCTTGTTGGTCCTTGGCCTCTTGGGACAATTTTGACAGTAGACTTTGTGAGTTTTGGCTGTCTAAATAACCATTTTTGCTTGTTGTATCTATTAATGTTGGGAGTTGCGTCCCCTTGCAGTATGGCGGAATAATTTTTTGCTCGAAGAAAAATAAATAAAAAAGGAAATATGGGAGTTGATATAGTGATTTATCGTCAAAGGATTGGGACATTTAGTATGCCTAGGAAATATCGGACTAAAATGGACACTATTTGTATATCAGGGCGTGCTGTAAGTACGATTATTCGTTCATCTCTGATGTTGGCACTGATTTTGACCTTGGGTGGAGACATTGAGACGAATCCAGGCCCAGGCCAACAGGCTAAACAACAAAAACAGAAATCCTTTTCCCAAGCCGTTTTGAGCACTGAGAACAATGATGAGATAAGGGTTACTAGACAAGGGAGTAGTACTGCGGCCGAAAATAATCGAATTATGGACTTTTTAAGGGACATGAGAAAAGATATGAAAACAGAATTTGGTACAGTAAATGAGAAAATGGGTCAAATTGAGCAGACGATGAATTCTTTGAAATCCGACAATGAACAGCTAAAACAAGAAAATGAGTCACTTCGACAAAGTGTTGATAAGCTAATGAGTAAAGTTGACGTTTTAGAAGGGCATTCCAGAAGAAATAATTTACGAATCTATGGAATTGACGGAACTTTAAATGAAGATTGGTCGGATACTGAAGAAAAGGTCAGGTCATTCATAAAGGATGAATTGTGTTTACCCGAGCTAGAAAACGTTGATATCGAGCGTGCGCACAGGGTCAAAGGTAATAGCCAGAAAGGTGTCCCTATTATTGTCAAGTTTACGAAATATAAACACAAACATATTATTTTGGAAAAAGCAAAAGCAGAATTTAGTTGTAAAAGCGATTTTTGAGTCAGAGAGGATTATACGGAACAGATGTTAGCAAAGAGAAAGGCTTTGGGTCCATACATGAAAGAAGCGAGAGATAAGGGTGATTACGCACGCATGAGCTACGATAAGTTGATAATAGAGAATGACGTATACAGGTATAACGAAAAGACCAATGAGATCGTGAGAGTTGGAAAGGCGAAAGGTCAGCGACGGCCAATCAGAAATTGGCGGGAAAATCGTCACCAATCATTCAATGACGGGGACCAATCAGATGCATCGGAGGGTGGAGTCGGCACGGGTTTTAACTAGGACAGTGGCCAAGGCCCGATTGTAAATACATGTATTAGGTTGACCACGTGGAACGTATGCGGGTTTAAGAAATTTTCCGACGATCATTTAATCTTAGATGTTATTAAAACATTTGACATTATCGGTCTTTTAGAGACATGGAGTGATTAAAACAATGAATTTTCTGGGTGTTTAGATGACTTTGTATATTTTGATTGTATTAGAAAAAAGACCAAAAAAAGTATACGAAATAGTGGAGGTGTTGGAGTTTACATAAGGAAAACATTGATGGAAAATGACTTTATTACACGGATTTGTCCTGATTATAATGACTGCATTGTACTTTATGTTAAGGCAAATGTATTTGAATCTATGTCTGACTTGATTATATATATTGCATATGTTTCTCCAGAAGGGTCGAATATTTACCAAACATTGTAGAAAAGAATGGAATAACCAGTCTAAGTCTTAATATTGAAACACTAAAATTGCAGTATCCAGAATGCATTTTGTATGTAGCTGGTGATTTAAACGCCCGTACTAAAAATTTCTTAGATTTCATCCCAAATGATTCGATAGATTTTGTGTTTAATGAAAAAGTAGATTACGATTCAGACAATTTTGATCTTCAACGAAATAATAAAGATTCAAATACATATAATTCGTTTGGTAAAACTTTAGTTGATTCATATCTTGAACGGAAGATTGTTTGATGACAAATCTGGTAATTTTACATGTTTAACTCATAACGGTGCAAGTGTAGTCGACTACCATATTGCTTCTACGGATTTGTTTCCATTTGTGAACTATTTTTCTGTACTTGATAACGATGAGTCAGACCACCTTCCTGTTTATGCAAAATTAGAATTCACATTGAAACAGCAACCCACTATAGATAATGGATTGAAAAATGACAAACATGTCAATAAATTTCCTGTATTCAAATGGAAAGATGAACGAAAAGATGGTTTCTTACAATATTTTTCTCGGAATATTCAAAATATTTCAGAATATATTATCAATAGTGTATCGTTAGATATAAACCAAGCAGTAAATAGTATCATTGATTTGTATCAGAGATCTGCCGCACATATGCAGGTAAATACTAATACAAAACAGTGCGACTTAAATCAACCTTGGTGGGACAAAGAATGCTAGACAGCAAAATCTCAAAAATACTATGCTCTTAGGCAATTCCGCAAAAATGGTATAGGAGAAAATTATGACACGTATATTGATAAACGTAAAAGCTTCAAATTATTATGTAAAACAAAAAAGTTGTTATACCAAAGAGAAAACAGAATGAGACTCTTTAGTTCGATAAAAACCCCAAAAATGTTTTGGTCCTTATTGAAAAATAAAACGAAAAAGGTAGAAACTATTAATAATTCAGACATTGGTGAATGGAAAAAACATTTTGAGAATTTATTGCATAAAGAAAATCAGCCTAGTATCGAAAATTTCATTTATGATTCTGACCTTTTTACAGATGACAATGACATTTTAAATACAGAAATCACTATCGATGAAATACACAGAAGCATTAAAAGACTAAAGCTCGGAAAATCTCAAGGTCCTGATGGTATACCTGCCGAATTCTATAAGAATACATGTTTCGAAATTGCACCATGTCTTTGTAATTTGTTTAACAATATTTTAAACACAGGTTATTTTCCGGATTCATGGCGGGAAAGCATAATTGTCCCAGTACACAAATCTGGAGATAGAAGTTGTACGTCTAATTATCGGGGTATATCCCTTGTAAATGTTTTATACAAGATTTTTTCCACTCTTATACATGACCGTTTGAACAAATGGGCTGAATATTTCCAAAAAATAGACGAATCCCAATCAGGTTTTCGGTCTAATTATTCTTGTGTAGATAACATGTTTGTCGTACAAAGCTTAGTGCAGAAATATCTTAGTAAACCAGGCGGACGTTTTTACGTACTTTATGTCGATTTTAAAAAGGCATTTGATTCATTAGTTCACTTCAATCTATTTACTTGCTTAAGGAAAATAGGCGTTAATGGAAAAGTTTTTCGCATCCTTATCTCTATGTATTCCGACATGAAAAATTACGTGCGAATTAATGATAAGTATTCACAGCCCTTTACAAGTAATGTAGGTACCAGACAAGGGGACATAAATAGTTCTATAATTTTTAATCTATACATCAATGAGTTATCTACCTTCTTAAAACAAAAGGGGCTTAGGGGCATTTTTGTCAAATACCAAATTTCTGATATAATCTGCATACTTTTTGCTGACGATGTTGCTAATTGTGCAGACACCGCAATTAATCTTCAATTACAATTAAATTCAATTTCAGAATTTTGTAACCAAACTGGTATGGAAATCAATCAAGATAAAACAGAAATTATTGTTTTTCGAAATGGTGGACCACTTCGTAATTATGAATCTTGGACGTATAATGGTACGAAAGTAAATGTAACGTCAGTATATAAATACATGGGAATACTTTTTACCCCAAAACTGTCTTGGTATAAAACGAAATCAAAGCTGTCTTCCCAGGCAAAAAAATCAATTTACGCAATAAGGTCTTATGAAAAGCACTTTGGTAGGTTTTCTTTAGCAGAAAATTTTAAGATTTTTGACACAATGGTGAAACCCATTCTACTTTTCGGTTCAGAAATATGGGGCACAGAACTAGCTTTGGAGATTGAAAAGGTGCAAACCAGCTATTGTAGATATGTTCTAGGTATTAATTCATCTATAAACGACTGTATAGCAAAAGGAGAATGTGGTAGATTACCTCTCTATGTCGATTATTATTATAGATGTGTTAAATATTGGTTAAAATTGTTGAATATGCCTAGTTATAGATATCCAAGAAATTGTTACTTAATGTTAAAAGATTTAGATGACATGGGTAGACACACTTGGGCTTCATCAGTGAAACATCTTTTATATATATATGGTTATGGACTGGTTTGGTTATCCCAGGAAGTAGGTAATCAAGATATATTTCTTAACAATTTCAGAATTAGACTGATAGATAGTGCAAAACAAAATTGGCATAGTGACGTAAATAACCAAAGTCGATGCGCTACATACAGGCATTTTAAAACAATGTTAGAACCAGAAAAGTATTTGAGAACGGAAATGTCATTTACATTACGGCGATATCTAGCTAGATTTAGATGCAGCAGTCACAAATTAAATGTTGAGATCGGTCGTCACCAGGGTATACCATTTAATGAACGTTTTTGCCAATATTGTTTGAGACACAAAACTATTTATTGTATAGATGATGAATATCACGCATTTTTTCAATGTTTCCAATTTGAAAATGTAAGAAACTTGTTTCTTTTTTCTTGGTTTAAAGGATTTTCAACACGGGATAATTTTTACCGCATAATGACCACAAAAAATGAGTCGAATCTAAGAAAACTCGCCATTTATATTTTTAATCTCATGAGAATAAAAGACGATTCTTCAATTTAAAAGTAAATGCTTATTTCTGAGAATAATGTTCCCTAACTTTTTATTTGATTAAATTTTGTGTGCATGATCATTTTAATGAGTTAGCGAATCATGAATATGAACAAACTGTCCTTATCTAGAGTGAACGTTGAGAGGTTTTAGTGTTGCACAGAATCAAATGACATTTATACATGTTGCTTGATTTTGGTCAAAACTTAAATCTCATCGTGTCGTCTTTTTACAATTGATTGAGAAAGACTCGATAAATAACTATGACTCTTTATTTCTATTTTGTGATAAAACGCAACTCAACTATGTTAAAATGTTATATGCTTTGTATATATAATGGGCTGGAGGCCTATATGTATAATAAACTTTGAAACTTGTTTTATCAACGACAGTGTCTTGCTCGTAAAATTATTCATTGTCATGGTCTACCTGCATCTTTTGGAGCTGTTTTTGTTTTCTTCTTTCTTTATTTGTTTCTCTTTGTTCAGGTGTCAAGTCTTTTACAATGATGCATTTTTTAAGGTCACTGCCGTCTTTGATACTTTTTATTTTAATGCTTTTATCTAAAATGTCTTTCCTGTGTTGGTTATTGTTGAGGATAACTTTTAAAGGTCTGTTGTAGTCTGGTTTTTTGTCACCAAGTCTGAATGTTAACTTCATGTCTACTTCTTCCACCCAAATTAAATTGCACAGTTCTAGGAATTTGCTTTCATCATGTCTTTTTCTAAGTGCTGCAGAATGACGGTTGCTCTCTGGTAAGTTAAATATCACCAAATTGAGTGCCCTTCTCTTTTGATCTTCAATCTCGCGCAGTTCTTTCCTAATTTGATCTTGCATTTTTTCTTTCAAGTTGTTTTCAATTTCTTCGATTATTTTGGGTTTGATAGTCTGGACTTCTTCCTGGATGTTGTGGATCATTTCCCTTTACTTCATTGATTTCTTCTTCTAGTTTGGATAACCTCTTATCTGTTTTGTTCTCTATGGATTGCACCTGTGCAGATAAATTGGTCATACTAGGAAATGTTCTTTTGCAGACATTGCAGGTCCATTTGAAATTATCGTTCTTCTCAGCTTGTAATGCATCAATTAGAGATTGGGAAATATTGGTACAATCTGCACATAATGTTAATTCGCAAAGACTGCAAGTAAGTGTTTTAGTTTTATCGTTCAGAATTTTTTCACACGATGGGCAACTATTGCTTGGTATCCTGGCTCTTTTTAGTTTTGGTGTTGAACTTGTCATCGAGAATGCCATCTTTGTATACACAATATTACCTGAACAAGGCTTCCTTATTCAGTTTCAAATGTGTATCAATCACTGGTTATTGAACAGGGCTTCCCTATTCAACGTTGGTAACTGTTCGTTTATTTTAAGCGAACTGAAGGTCCTATCAGATCAAGTGATTCAGTTAAATGATGAAATTAATGGACAATTACATGTTATTACCACCAACATTGAACGTTGTGAAGGCAAAAAGTCGTCTGGGATTACCAGCGTAAAAAATGCACTTAAATTAGTGTCCGAGGACTGTGAAAATGTACGCAGTGATTTCAACATTGAAATAAAAGCTCTACAGGAATCGATTTCCAGTTTAAACAAAAAACTAGATAAGCACGTTGGGAACTTGGGAAGCTTGATTCAAAACTAAGTGACTTATTTAAAATTGGAAATTCCAAAATCAGCACAAATGATAAAAGTACGAGCACGAGTACCACCAACATAGGTCATCAAAACACACTCGATAGGGGTGACAGAACAATGGCATACAAGGATGTTTTGACTAGAGACCCGTCGCCCAATCACAGCGAAAATCCCGTGATCTCCCTTCTGTCTACTCCCCCGCATACCTCTAATGACCGTTATCCCGTGCCAAGTACGTCAGATCAAAGACAAATTGACCGCTCGCGATCATCACGTGATGTCGGGGGTGGTTTACCGATACAGAGTGAAACACGTGACAAAAGTGCTAGCCCCGTCATGCATAAAACTACCCCTCCGCCGGGTAAACAAATAACCACTATAATCACAGACAGAACGACGGGACGAAACACGTCGAACGGTGAAAGTATTCGCTCTGAGGAAAAGGGGCGTAAAGTACATCGCGATAAACAGAGTGACGTGCATTCCAGCGCGCAAAATACGAACGAGAATGATACTCGCAATGATGATGGTGATGATGATGATGACTTTACAGAATATTTAGCCACAAAAACGAAACGATTTTATTTAGGTGGTTTGAAATCTACAGTAAAAACTCAAAAACTTATTAATTATGTGACAAATAGAGGCATTAAAGTGACTATGTTAAGAGTATTAGGTCGAAACAACGGTAATTCGGCTACTTTAAGAATTAATGTCGAAGCCAAACAATCACATAGACTCTTAGAACCAGGTTTCTGGCCTAGGGGCGTGTTGTGTAAACCCTTGATGACAAAAAGTTAACTTAAGAAAAAGTACTCTAATGTGACTGACAATGATGACACGTCATCAAAAGATGACGATTTCACCGGTGATGTTTTGAACCACAATCGTAGACGCAGATATAAACCACAATCATTGAGATCAGATGGTAGGGACTATGATCAGCCTCATATCCAAGATCAACATCGTGGAAATAACGCTGATCATGGTCGCCGTAACAATTCACACGATGTACATGATTCGCACTCTTACCGCCGTTGGGAAGGCAATAGTAACGACAACCATGACTCAACGTCTTCAAATAACCGACACCACGGTTATGATTACAATGATCTCAATCATCATGGATAAATATCTGTCATCTAGATATTGTATTTTGTTTTTATACATTCTTACTTGTACAATCAAGTCCGTCCTTCTAGTCTATGTCAACATGTCTAGTCTAAATATTTGTTCTTGGAACGCAACTGGTTTAATGTCCAGTGCCTTTTATCTCAGTAAATTGCTCGATTCTGAAGCCATCGACATATGCGGTATATCCGAGCATTGGCTGTATCAGTCAGATCTTCATTTTCTGAATACCATAAATCCAAACTACAACAGCTTGGGTATATGTGATTCAGATTTGAATGTATACAGAAATAGAGTCGTCGGCAAAGGGGGCGTGGCCATATTATGGAAAAGTACATTGAATGATTCTATTTCTCCTTTAAGCATTGACAGTGATAAAATTGTTGGTGTACAGTTACAATTGTCACCTGACAGTTATGCTTTTTATCTTACAGGTTTAATTCCTTGTTCAAATCTCAGGATATCTTATTTCCGTGAACACATAGAACACTTATACAACTTGATAAGCATGTTAAGGCCCGGTCACACCGACCGAGCGGTGCTATAGCGGTCCTGGAGCGGTAAAGAAAATCCCAAACCGCTCGTCACCGCTCACACACTGAGAAAAAAGATCAAAGAAGACTTGCGTTGATTTAGCGGTGCAAAGCGGAAGCCAGCGTTGCTAAAGCGGTTCTAGAGCGGTAGGTAACGGTTGATAGCGTTCAAGCGAGCGTTGGTTTAGCGGTGTTTTGCGCATGCGGATTTACTCTTGATATCATTAAAAAGAGAACTAACACAGCATCCGCAGAAAATGTTCAATCATTCTCTTAACTCATTTCCAAACAAGATCTTGTTTTGACATCCCTATTAGTAAATAATTGGAAAACACTGAGGCGTTCTTGACCACCCGCCTTGTCCTAGAGAGCCGGTAGTTCAAGATTCGCTCATCATGTGAGCGATTTTTGGTACTGTGAGACGTCGCGCACGGTATTGGGGATCGAACTAAATGTAACGTCAAATTAGCGAACGTCATTATTCTAATTATTGCGGAACGTTGAAGTTTTTACGTAGACGGTTGTGTTGTGCTTTTAATGCTTACTCTCTTTAAAAACTAATTTGATTTAAAAAGACAAGACTATGATTTAAGAAAATCTCCACTATTTCTGTCTTTTGGACTTCTTAAGCTTTAACTCCACTTTGATTCGCTTTATTTTCGTCTTAAAATGCGCCAAGAATATACTTTTAATGCTACGCCAATTAAAAAAAAGTTTACGTTTATAAAATTTCTGTCCACACGAACAAATTTGAATATCTTTTTTACGTTTTATTATTTTGCGTTGAAATTTTGATATGACAAACAAGAAAAAAATAATATTTTCATATTGAAATTAAATTGTTGTATGAATAAGGGAACCGGTATTTTTTAAACTCTAAAGGGTAAAAAAGTAGAGTTTTCAACGACCTGAAACAATTTCTGTCCACACGCATTTTATATCATTAATGCTTCGTTTATTATGCTAACTAATTTTCTTGTATATGTTAGCGGCAATAAGTAAAATTAGGCAATAATTATAATAATTATTATAGAAATAGAGAAAAATAATATTTCTTGTATCAAGTTTTGTTGCATTTCAGCCATTAATTCACAAAATATCAAACGAAATTTTCATTTTTTCTGCGACGTGATTCTAATTGTTACACTGCGATTTTTGGTGAACAAACTGGGCGTATTTGCGTAATCGACATCGAAATTTGATTTCCGTTCGGCAAACCATTCTACAGTATTTCCACTGTCATATAATATACTTTTCAATGTGTTTGGCGTTACTTAATCGCAAAGTTGTTTATAAATATCCGTCGCCGTTGAAAATTTATGTTACATGTTACACGCGTTTTTTCGCCGAATTTACGAACAAAAAGTCTTTCTAGCAAATTTATACAATCTAACAACCTGGAAAGAGTATGTCATTGAAAAAGATCATGGGTTTACGGTTATTTTGACATATAACAAAGTTTTTGGAAGGAAAACGGTTCTTGCAAAATTCAGTTATGAATCGCAGAGGGTAACGTTTTTTGAAAAATTCCCCAATAGCGTGCGCGACGTCTATGGCTTCATGAGGTACAGTGGTCCGCAAAGAGAAGGCTGCGTCTCCTTTTATAAAGTATCGTACCTCCTGAGTGTCGTTAGGTAGGGGGTCTGGTTGGGAAAAGGCGTAGATCCTGTTTTGGTCGAGTCCATGATAAAGATCACTTTAGTTGTAGATATGGGCATCTGAAGATGAGCCATTGCCTGACACGTCAACGTATGTAAACTTGTAAGCTGCGTGTAAATCCCTTTGTAATTGCAGAATTCTGCCACAGAGTTACGAGGTACCTTACAAGCCACATGCTTGCCATCAATGGTACCTACTATATGTGGAAAGTTCCATCTCTTGCATTATTGGTCTGCCAGGTCTCGCCATTCTTGCTCTTTTGTAGGACACACCAATTGCAAGAGTTCATCAATATATCCATTGATGATGACCTCTACCACCTCTATAACTATCAAAGAGATAGTGTTGAAGGGAATTCTCCAAGCATACTGCATGTTACGGTAACTGTTGCCAGAGGCTAGGTGTCGAAGGGCTATCGCCACTTTTAATCCAGGCTCCAGACTGTCACGATAGTTAGCATCTGCCATTTTTAATCTGGGATCAACCTCTGTAAGAGTTGGTTGAACGTGGCAGGTGGCATTCTCAAAAATGCTGGAACGCCCGTGGGTTTTCATTTCTTAGCTCTACCATTAATCTAGATTACAATCCTCGTTCAGGCCTTCTTACTATCCAGTGGCTGATCCAAACCTTCTCTCTCTTCTCCTTCTTTCAACATGTAGTTGTAACCCGGCAATGTTGTTGTTTTGACGCTGCACCACCGCACCTATAGCAAGCAATCTCTTACCGTCCATGGTGACACAGATTTCTGTATTAGTTTCCAGAATCCACTATCATATGTATGCCTACAGGGCAGACCTAACCCATTTCTGGACGAAGCGACGACCAAGTTGAATTATAATATACTATTGTTATAAAATGTATGAATCCAATGAAATTCGTTGTTTCGTAAAAAATGCATCTTAGATTATCTATTTATGTATCGTCATGCACCCTGAAAATTATACATCTTAGTGAGTTGGCTCAAAATGCACTTACAGAAGTTTTGCACTGGTCCATCGATATTCAGAGTTGCGTATTTAGATACAGAAAGACTACCCCGCTCTCGTTGCGCAGAAAATTCTTTGTATTATATCACATTATCCTTTACCAAACAAGACCTATAGGTTTTGAGAAATAGCTTAGAACACATTGAGACAAAAGAATAAAATGTTGGTAACCAGCATTTTCTCATTTTATCTCATTTTTTCAGATGTGTCTTGTAAATGAATCCTATTTTTACTGAAGTCTATTTTGTGATCTTCAACAGCTTTCAAATTGGAATGGGTTATGGTATGATATAATAATAGTAATAATAATAATAACAATAATAATAATAATAATAATAATAATAATAATAATAATAATAATAATAATAATAATAATAGTAATACCTTTTTCGTTTTATCATGAGTTTGATTTTCTGTTTTTAACGGCAGTTTGACTCCAACCGAGAAACTTGCCAGCTTCTCTGTGTGTCGTTATATCTTCCTTTTCCGAAAGGTGTCGTTTTTCACAGACTAGCAGATATTATTAGCCTACATACGCAGACAATGTTTGTGTGTGTCGCAGACAAATTCTGTGGTCCCATATCTGACGACTATCAGCGGTCCTAAAGCGGACCAAAGCGTTGACAAACTTTCGTATAGCGGTGTCCAACTTTCTCATAGCGGTGGTTTAGCGGTAGTGAACGGTGCCAGAGCGGAAAATTGCCCCGTTCTCACCGCTCGCGATATTTTGGGCAGTCCAAAACTTTCAGAGCGGTCCGGGAGCGGTTAAGAAACGTCAGCGGTAGTTGAGCGGTTCGCAGCGTTGTTGTAGCGGAGACCGGCGTTTCTAAAACGGTTGTGAGCGGTGACGAGCGGTTTGGGATTTTCGTTACCGCTCCAGGACCGCTATAGCACCGCTCGGCCGGTGTGACCGGGCCTTTATCGCCGCTAGGACCCGTTATTGTCATGGGCGATTTTAACGCACACTTAAATGGTTTACAGTTCATTAAACAGGTTGACTCCAGAGGCCATGACCTTTCTGATCTGGATTCAACATGTTTAACGTGACTACCTCGCCCTTGTGTACAGGGAGCCAATCAAGTTACGTCTCTTATGACGGACGTCACGAATCACTCATCGATCATGTTTTTATTTCAGAAATTCTAGTCCAGTCTGTTATTTCTTGTCATATAATTGATGGTGGTTGTTTAAATGTATCGTCACATCGTCCTACTTGCTTGAAATTAGGGTTAAGTCTGTTTCAGCAAACGGCCAATATTGATCAAATTTATAAGCCCGTAAAATGGAGCAAAATGACAGAATCTCAAAAATTGGATTATCAAACTTCGTTAAACAATTATCTTAAAACTAGTATAGATGCTTTACCAACTGAAAGCATTCCAGTCTATATTGATAAGTTATATCAGTGTATAGTTGACTGCATAAATTTTGCATCTAGCGAACATCTCCCACAATCAATCTTTCGCCCGTAGCTTGGATTTTAGCTGGCAGACCGCCGGGTAATACTAATAGTTCTGACACTTACATGGGTTACAAAGAGGCTAAGCGCCATTTTCGTCGTTTACATAGACAGAGTTGTAGTTCTTACCTACAACAGGTAAATGCAGACATCGATAATGCCGCCGGTATTGATTCTCCGCTATTCTGGCGATTATTTAATGCGAAACTAAAACGTTCCCAAAATACTACCTCAAATGAGGTTAAGTTTGAAAACAGCGTGTTTCGTAATTCTTTTGACATCTGTCGCGAATGGGGTTTGAAGTTTGCAAATCTTTATTCTGACGTCAATGACGAGTCATATGATCAAAATCAATACGAGTACGTCTCTCGGTTTGTATCAAATATTGAGTTTACACCAACGGTGGTTAACGATGACCATATTTCTGAAAATGAAGTTTCGTCTGCTTTACTGTCATTAAAACTAGGTAAAATGTGTGGATTAGATAACATTTGCAATGAACATCTTATTCACGGAGGTCCATTGTTGAAACACTATATCACATTTTTGTTTGATTTAATGTATTGTTTCAATCACGTGCCGACAACTCTTAAATACGGCTTAGTTATTACCCTTTATAAAGGGGGCGGTAAGCCGAAAAATGATTCCAATAGTTATAGAGCTATAACCCTTTCCTCATCTAGGGGAGACCGGGGCTAGTTGATGCATTTTTCAGACTTTCTTCTGTCACTTATGATCTGAATGGCCAATTTCAATTATCTTTGTATAATATAAAAGCTCAATTCTTCCTGCATGTAAGCTGATATAGAAATCATTGAATTATGGTATATTTCTTCCTTTTTCAAGTATATTTCTTTGGTAGGTCGAGTGCATCAACTTGCCCCATGCGTGGGGCAAGTTGATGCAACCTATGGGGCATTTTGATGCATATTTTCTTCATTTACTTTTAAAGCCTGTGCGCTAGAAATAATAGTAAATTTGTCGCTTTCATGGCCTAAAACTACGCTGAATTGACAGAAAAATGGTTAACCTGTTGTCAGGTAACATTCTTACTACATTCAATAGCTTTAATTTGAAGTTTGACTAGCCGACGCTTAACTTGTGGAGTTAATCACTCAAGAGCCTGCTCCATTGCAACAAACAGGAAGAGAATATACCCGAAACCTAGATCAAAATTTGAAAAAGATTTTCGTTACATTATTGCAACTAGATCTGGGCAAATAAAACAATTTAAACCTGCGCCCATTGGAATATCATACAGTTCCTTTAGCTAAACAAGGACAGTGTCTGTGTTTAGGCTGTATTGAGTAGGGGAGACCGGGGCAAGTTGATGCATTTTTCAGTATTTCTTCTATCACTTATGATCTGAATGGCCAATTTCCATTGTCTTTGTATAACATAAAAGCTCTATCCTTCCTGCATGTAAACTGATATAGAAATCATTGAATTGTGGTACATTATTGTGTCAGGTCGAGTGCATCAACTTGCCCCGGGCTCATTGCATCAACTTGCCCCGACCACCCCCCCACGTGACATGAAGCAATGTAGACAACTTGTGTAAAGCATTTCCTATAAAAAGAAGTTGTCATACTGGAGCTCACACATTGAACTTTCTGTGCGCATAATTGAATTATGAATTATCAAAGACGCATTTACACGAAACGAAAATCTGCAAAAAAACATAAAAGTTACTTTCGTGTGTGAAAAACAACTTTTCCACGCCAAATCCACATTTCTTACCAAAATTTCCCCCAAACACCCGGAGAAGATGAGGACTGTCAAGGACTTTCTAACATGTCATTGCTGATGCCAAATATGACGTATTTACATTTTTATTCCCAATGCATCAACTTGCCCCTGCATCAACTAGCCCCGGTCTCCCCTATTTTGAAATTGTTTGAGAAAGTTTTACTTGAACGTCTACAAACTTCTATTAACCAGCCTTTAAATGGCTTACAGGGCGGGTTTCAGCCTAATATAGGCAGTCCTATGACTTCTTATATTCTGGCAGAAAGTATTTCTTATTGCAAGGAAAAACAAAGCAAATTATTTTCTTGCTTTTTAGATGCAAAACAAGCGTTCGACCGAGTCTGGCACGACGGTCTTTTTATGAAATTACACAATTTTGGAATTGATGACAAGCTTTTAAAAATTGTAATTTCTATGCATAGAAACATGTTCAGCAGAGTAATGTACAAAGGTTATTTCTCTGACTGGTTCCCTGTTTTGCAGGGCACCAGACAAGGAGGGGTCTGGTCCCCTTTCTTATACCTCGTTTATATCGACGAACCAATTTGTGATTTATCGCATAGCGGTTTAGGGTTCCAAATAGAGGGCATTAATCTGTGCGCACCGTCATTTGCCGATGACATGACTCTACGTGGGTCATCCAATAAATAGTGAGACTGTTCCTATTGCAGAAATACCTTGACTTATATGCTTTCAAAGTCCCTATATTCCTCCAATATAAGATTTTCCCTTTATAATGACATATTTCAATCAGCAAGAAATTCTTCTGATTTCGGTTGCTAGGCAACCAGAGTTAATGTGTCACATTAGACTGGCCACATCTACTTCAAATGCATTTAGATCCTCAAAACGCACACATCGCAATCATTCTTTTAACTTACAATAATGATCAAAGTCTGGAGGACTTATGTACAGAAAATTTTGAGGTTGCACTAAAATATTCCACTTATAGAGCGTCAAAAGTGACGTCACCCTACCTGTCTTTTGACGTCATGCAGAACCAACGTCGTACGTTCATTCAGCTTTGGTCGTTTCTTGTAAAAGACAGATCTCAAGACAGGCATTAAAATACACAATAATACTGTACATTGATTGCTTTCTCAGATAGGACCAATTTTCAGATGATATGCGCTGATTTACATGGACAAAAATCGTCTTTTTTGGATATTTTTCTTCACTTTACGCTTTTGTTTACCGACCAAAGGTGGGTTGCTTCTGCCCACTAATCCTTTCGTCATTAAACTTTGGAACCCACCAGAAAATAGCTGTACATGACAAAGCTTTGTCAAAAATGATTTTTAGTTAGATTTTAAATATCTCCGTCCGAGTTTTGCGCTAAAATAACGCAATTTTTATACATGCAAATTTTTGTCTTCCGCCAAGCCGCATGAAACGCGTCCACGTTACAACTGTTTGTGTCACAGGAAGTGACGTCATAAATGTGACGTAATAACATAACAACATTTGGCGCAATTTTTCTATAGCTAATATAGTAGGCCATGTATGTGCCAAGTTCCATTAAATTCTGTCAGACAGTTTTTGAGATATGACAACAGTCTCACTTATTATTGGATGACCCTCGTATTATCTTTATCGCACAATGCTTTGCAACAAATGATTGATATTTGTATAGATTACGCAAATATATGGAGGTTTCAATATAATCCATCGAAATGTTCCGTTGTTGTGTTTAACGAAACTAAACGTTCTTTCAAGCGCAGTACACGAACTTGGTTTATTGGTACGCGCAATATAGCGGAAAGTGAGTTTGTCACTCACCTCGGTATCTATTATGACAAATACTCATCTCCTCACAATGTTGTCAAATATACTGATCGAAAAATACGATAATAAATACGAAATAATCATAGCGCACGGTCACTTCGGTTTAACAATATACATGACGATTCAATGTTAACTCCTGCACAACGTTGTCGCAGGCCGAGCCAGGGCGATTCGGAATTGGATGAGTCGCAAACATGCGTGATGCAGGTGTATACCTCGACCCAAGGGACGAGTTGTGCCACTCCAGACAACGGAGGTTTTGAATTTGGGGAAAGTTATAACTCTCCGTCCCCGACAGATTACAGCTGGCCGATATTGGACAGAGTTAAAGTAGTGTATAGGAATGGTACCAAAGACGAATTTATTGCCAAGATAATTTTGGAAGCTGATTCAAAAGATGAAAGATTAGAAGAAATAAGATCAATTGTTTATCAGGCTTGTCTTGCTTTGCCGAAATATCCATTTTCAAAGGATGTTGAGCTCAAACGACGAAAGAAAACTAGAAAAGGTGAGAGTGTTTCTAATAAACTAGCAAATGATATATACCTACTCCTGTGCACGATTGAAAATGGTTGTTATGATGGAATCAAAGATATTCTGAGTCTACCTAGGTCACAAAGGACAGATCTAAACATGTCAGTTTATGATAATGAGCAAACATCAACAAGTTTGAGTGAAATCGCTTTATTGAAAGATATGCTGACCAAAAGTCGCAGTGACATATTAGCACTTAAGCAGGATAGAGAGAACTTCCAAAAGTCGATCAATGAGGACATAAAAGGCTTAAAAACCGAGATAGGCAAATTACGGAGCGAGATTTACGGTGAGATAGCTGACATTCGGGTAGACATTGAACGTATTGAAGATGAGAAAACTTCCGGAATTGTCAGTTTAAAAAACACAGTAAAACTCATCTCTGAGGATGTTAAGTTGGTCAGTGAAAATACTGTGTACGAAAACAAAAGCGTTCGTGAAACTGTGTGTGTGCTATCCAAAAAAGTTGACAAAAACTTTCAAAAATTGGATAGCAAAGTATCGGATCTCAGCAAATTATGCAATAAAGACATCCAGTTTGCAGAAATTGAAAAACAATGTTGTGTATTGTTTGACCAAATTTACCTGAGACTCATCGTTTTCCGTAAGCGTATTCCGGCATTCATCGGCGTATTCGATAGTTTCCGCGTGTTTATACCCTGCGCTGTGAAAAATGTTACCTTTATTTCTGCATAATTTCATTGAACAAAGAACTGGCGTAGTGGAAAGATGCTGGACTTTCATTTCAGAGACTCAAGATCGAACCCAGCATTTTACTGATGAAACTTTTGTTAAGATTTTTTTCTTTCTTTTTTCCTATGAAGTGGAATACTTAATTAATGTATTAATTTATTGATTGATGAAATACTCATTTTTCTTAATTTTCACAATAATTATAGTTCAATAAATATCTTTTCCCTTTTTATCATAATCTTTCTTCGTTCATTTATCATTTATAATCTTCCCTTGAACGTTGCTGATGTGTTGATATCCCACAGCTTCTTTGGAACCAAAAAGCATTGACCCTGCTTATTCCAATTGTATTGAGGGTTAAGCGAGGAAAAAGGTTCTGGGTCCCCCAGTTGTCTAAAAAAGTTGCAACATCAGCAAACACGTTTTTATATTACCTGTATCTAAACGGTTTCGACATTTCTTGAATGACTACTTAAAGTGAATGGATTCAAGTGAACTGATTGAGGTTTACAAAATGTATGCATGCATTTGAAAAAAAAGAAAGAAATGTTGAAAGTAAAAATATTTAAACAAAAGCGCAACTGGGATTCGAACCACGGACATACGGTTTACAGAAGAGTCACCTTACACACTAGGCCACTATTATTCGGTGAATATTGCGAAGTGTATAACAGTACTTATACAGAGTATAGTCCCGATGTAGAAAATACGGAAAGACCCGAATATTAACGGAATATGCAAGGAGTCTCAGTTCAATCTGGTCAAACAATAAATACACAGTCTTCTGATGTAAACAAAGACGTTACGCCCCAATTAAACACCTATAAAGATGTCCTGTCAGGTGACAGGCCAAGCGTGGAAAGTCACGTGCAGATCAACGATCACAGTCGAATTATTGACTGTGACCCCATTGAGCCGCCACAACAAAAACAAGATGAACAATTATCTCGTGTGGCCCGTGATACTCGCGACAAAAACAATGACGCCCCCGCAGATCAACACGAATCACGTGACCGCTATAACAACACACCGTCTGGTCCCGGCCGCGGCACGGATAATGCGGTCCAAGGTATCCCCACTCGTATAACGAGTAGGAGTAAAGACAATGAAGCCAATAAACCGGCGCCAATTAACCAACAACAACACCAACGACAACAACAACAATTTGTGAAAAGTAAAGAGAACTATAAACAGAATGATTCTATTCCAGATAAATCAGATAACAATGTCATTAATGATGACGATGATGATGATTTTACCGAATTCGTGGTTCAAAAAACTAAAAGATTTTACCTAGGTGGGTTTAAATCAACCGTAAAAACACCCAAACTTGTAAACTATGTAAAAAACAGAGGTTTAAAAGTTACCATGTTAAGGGTTTTCGGACAAGGTTCAGGTCGATCTGTGACAATAAGACTTAATGTCGAAAGCAAAAATTCGAATAAACTGATAGAGCCTGGGTTCTGGCCTAAAGGCGTGATATGCCGACCGTGGCTTTCAAAAAATCAATATTTAAAAACGTTTCGCGCAAAAACTGATGTATTGAATGATCGTTATGATCAAAATGATAAGGATGATCACGATGATGATGATGATGATGATCTTAGTGCTGACATTATGCAAAATAGACAAAATAGAAGGCAAAGATATAACCCTTCCTCACGCAGATCAGACAGAGACGACTATGATCGGCATCACAACTATGGTGAATATCATAGTGGTAATGCTGATCATAAATCCGATTCTCGTCCTGGGAGAAAAAATGGCAATTATGGTTATAACCATGAAAGCAATTATTATGGTCGCAATGGCAGTAATGTTTGATTTCATAACCATGATTCATAAATCAGTGAAATACTATAGAATTAGTTATATATACATCTTATTTTGCATAATGTATGTAACTTGTCAATTCACTAACACCATGTCTCTTATAAATATATGTTCATGGAATGCCACTGGTTTAATGTCAAGTGCGCATTATCTTAGTAATTTGCTTGATTCTGAAAACATTGATGTGTGTGGAATTTCTGAGCACTGGCTACATCAGTCAGATTTGCATTTTTTGAGTAGCATAAACTCAAACTATTACAGTTTGGGTGTATGCGACTCAGACTTGAATGTCTATAGAAATCGAAGTATTGGTAAAGGTGGTGTAGCTTTATTGTGGAAAAATGAGCTTAACAACTTAATTTCTCCTCTTTCTATTGAAAATGATAGAATTGTAGGTATACAAATGCAATTATCACAGAATAGCTACTTATATATTGTTCAGGTGTATTTACCGTGCTCTAATCATAGAATTTCTTACTTTCGTGAGCAGATTGAAGAATTATATAATTTGATTAGTATGTTATCACAACACGGCTCTGTCATAATAATGGGCGATTTTAATGCCCATCTCAATGGCTCACGCTTCATTAAACAGGTTGACTCCAGAGGTCATGACCTGTCTGATCTGATGTCTGGATTCAACATGTTTAATGTGACAACGTCACCCTTGTGTGTAGGTACTCACTCAAGTTACGTTTCTTATGATGGGCGCCATGAATCGTTTATTGATCATGTGTTCATTTCTGATAATCTAATTGAATCTGTATGCTCATGTCAAATTCTTGATGATGATTGTTTAAATGTATCGTCTCATCGTCCGATCTGTTTTAGTATTGGGTTAAGTCCGTTTCAGCAGTCTGATCATGTCAATCACATAAAAAGACCCGTAAAATGGAAAGTCATGACAGACGAGCAAAAACTAAATTATCAAGCAGAGCTTAGTCAAAAGCTTAGAAAAAGCATAGACGTGTTATCAACTGAATCTATCCCTGTGTACATTGACCAACTTTACGAATGCATTGTGACCAGCATTATAAGTGCGTCTGATTCGTGTCTTCCTCATGCAATTTATCGTCCTTATCTGAAGCCGTATTGGTCACGCGCATTAAGGCAATATCACAAAATCATGAGAAATAAGCGTAAAGCTTGGACCTCAGCTGGTAAACCCGTAGGTAATACATTTCCTTCCTATCAGGAATACAAAGAATCTAAGCGCTCATTTAGGCGATTGCATAGATCATCGTGCAACGAATACCTTGAACAGGTTAATGCCGACATCGACCGCGAGGCGGGAATTGATTCGCCGTTATTTTGGCGGTTGTTCAATTCCAAACAAAAACAACGCCAGAATACCGTATCGAATGAGATTAAGTTTAATAATAGAACGGTTCGTAGCTCATTTGAAATTTGTCGTGAATGGGGCGAGCATTTCTCTAACTTGTATTCTGACACGTTCAGCGAATCGTACGATCAAGATCACTTTGCTTACGTCACACAATTTGTCTCTTCGATCGAGGGTAAAACTACGGTACTCAATGATGACCACATTTTAGATGAAGAAGTGTCGTCTGCTTTACTATCGCTCAAATCCGGAAAAATGTGCGGTATTGATAATGTATGTAATGAACATATAGTGCACGGTGGTTTAATGTTGAAGCACTACATTACTTTTCTCTTTGATTTGATGTATTGCTTCAATCATGTACCCACATCACTTAAATATGGTCTTATTATAACACTGTACAAAGGTGGCGGGAAACCAAAAAACGACGCAAATAGTTACAGAGCTATAACACTCTCGTCTTCCATATTAAAATTGTTTGAAAAAGTTTTACTCGGACGATTACAAATATCATTAAACCGACCCCTGCATGGCCTCCAGGGCGGATTTCAACCCCAAATGGGCAGCACCATGACTTCTTTCATTCTTTCAGAGAGCATTAATTATTGTAAAGAAAAACATAGTAAGCTATTTTCTTGTTTTTTGGATGCTCGCCAGGCATTTGATCGTGTTTGGCACGACGGTTTATTTTTCAAGCTGCATAGTCTTGGTGTACATCAAAAACTTTTAAATGTTGTTATCACTATGCATAGGTTAATGTACAGTAGAGTTATGTACAAAGGTAATTTCTCTGACTGGTTCCCCGTTCTGCAGGGCACCAGACAAGGCGGGGTCTTGTCCCCATTTTTATATCTCGTCTACGTTGATGCCCTTATTTGGGAGTTAGTTGATAGTGATTTAGGCTTTCAAATTCAAGGAATAAGCCTATGCGCCCCTTCATTTGCGGACGACATGACGCTTTTGTCATTGTCTGGGAAAGCTTTACAAGATATGATAAATATTTGTTATTCATACTCGAAGTTATGGAGATTTCAGTATAACCCCACTAAATGTTCTGTTGTTGTTTTTAACGAGACTAAACATTCCTTTAGAAATAGTTCTCGCATATGGTCCATTGGGACACAATTAATTGCAGAGCTTGAGTCCGTCATACATCTTGGCGTTTTTTATGATAAATATTTATCCACCATCGCCGTAGTAAAACATGTAGATCGCAAGATACGAGGTTCTTTCTTTGGATTAGTTAAAGAAGGTCTTCATAGAAACGGACTTAATCCGCTTACAAGCTTAAAAATTTATGAATCTGTTGTACTGCCAAGGGCGCTCTTTGGATGTGAGCTGATGCAGCCCCCCTCTGATCGGGACATATTGACCCTTGAAAAGTCACATAGATTATGTCTTAAACAAATCCAAGGTTTACTCACACGGTCTCGAACAGATGTCGTACTCGGTCTACTAGGCTCTCTGCCAATACAAGCGCACATAGAGAAACGGAGGCTAAATTTCATTGGTCAATTGTGCCGTTTGGAGAGGGACTGCTCAGTTAAACAGTTATTTTTGTATAGATTATGTTCCCATTTCGATAATCCTTTAGTCAATGGTATTACATCCAGCATTGTAACATTATGTCAGAAATATGACCTAGTTCAAACTATAGAAGCCTTTATAAACTTAGGAACATTTCCCAGTAAAGAAAAGTGGAAAAAATCAATTTCAGAAAAAATAAATAGCCACTTCATTAACGCATGGGATGCGAGGACTAATGCACCTGAATTTACTCTGTACAGGCAAATTCATGTGCAATTTTCCTCGAATCCTGTCTGGGTGTATGCTCGAAATTATCCACATATGCTTAATGCATGTTTTTCAATAGCGCAATTGTTAGCTTTTTTACCACTTTTTAGTCCCATATGTTCTCGTTGCAACAAAGATGATGTAAATGTTAGCCTAGCACAACATATACTAATGGAATGTGCTAGTATATATAGAACTAGGGCGCTCTTTGATCGCACTGTAAACCAATATTTCGGTGCAGATGTTTTAAACTATCTCAGAGGTCTTACTGATTATGATTATGTTAAGGCTCTTTTTGGTCTAGACAAAAACTTAGAACGCCTCTTAGGGGTTGACATTGACAATTTCTATGTACAAGTAGTCAAATTTCTTCATTCTGTTTGGAGTTACTATAGTAGCTTAAATGACGTTAATTAGAGTCTATGCTGGCTAAAAATGTCAGGTAGTGTAATATAGAAGCCTTCAAAGGCATGTAGTGGGAGTGCAGAACAAGGGTTAAATACACGTGTTGTATTTTCTCTTTAGCTGCACTATCACAAATCACTATATTACAATAGCAAATTGCATAATTGCATATCGTCGCTTTTCTGCGAAAACCTCGTATCTGCAGCTTAAAACAAGCTGCGGATGCGGGTTTTTTTGCAGAAAAGCGACGATTTTCCCCTATGAGAAAACTTCTCTTTTCGTTTCGGTTAAGTTTTCCTATGAATGGGAAATATTGCATCTCCCCCACTCCCATCTCTTTCTCTCCCTCAATCTAATATCTTCATTACTTTACAATGCATTGCTTGTAAATATTACTGTTCATCATTTCTGTGTATTATATATTATGCACAACTATGTAAATCTTCAAATTGGAGGAAATAAAGAATAATAATAATATCTATTATGACAAATACTCATCTCCTCACAATGTTGTCAAATATACTGATCGAAAAATACGAGGTTCCTTCTTCGGTTTGGTTAAGGATGGTTTGCATCGAAATGGACTTAACCCCCTAACAAGTTTCAAAATTTATAAATCTGTTGTGTTACCAAGAGCATTGTTCGGGTGTGAAATGTTACAATCCCTCTCCGATCGAGACTTGCAAACCCTTGAAAGATCACACAGATTATGCCTGAAGCAGATGCAAGGACTTCGGAACAGATCTAAAACTGATGTTGTACTCGGATTAGTCAACGCATTACCCATTCAAGCCTACATTGAGCAGAGAAAACTGAATTTTGTCGGTCAAATGTGTCGTTTGGAGAGGGACTGTACCGCTAAGCAACTATTTGTTTTTCGATTATGCTCCTTATCAAATAACCTGTCAACTAAGAGTATTTTGTCAGACGTTGTTCATCTTTGTGATAAATATGACCTTAGTATTATTTTAGAGGAATATTTGAATTCTGGTGTTTTCCCAAGCAAATATGTTTGGAAACGTGTGTTTTGGTCAAAAATAAAACAATCATTTATCAGCACTTGGGACTTAAGGACATCTGCACCTGAATTTGCTTTGTATAGACAAATTCAAGTGTGTTTTTCTGAAAATCCACTATGGCCTGTGGCTCAAACAAATCACCGTCTTCTTAATGCATGTTTCTCTGTCGCACAGCTATTAGCTTATTTACCGCTGTATATACAGGTTTGTTCACGTTGCAACAAAGACAACATTACCATGAGTATGACTGAACATAATTATTTTGTTTGAATGTGAAAGCGTGAATCAGTGCAGAACAGCCTTTGATCAGATGATCAAAGATTCTTTTGGCACAATTGTTATATGAAAAGCTTAGGAAGTTACACCTATGTTAGGGCTCTCTTTGGGCTAGACGAAAATCTTTCTGCAATTTTAAGAGGAAATATTGACCTGTTTAATTCAAAAATCATTACTTTTCTACATACAATTTTGATATGTTCTAATTAGTCCACATACATTCGAGAGTGGTAATGTAGACCACTGCCTGTACGCACATCAGTGCATACCGACTATGGCATGCATTATCAAACTCCTAATGTAACACAGCTTACGTGTTGAAAATATATCATTTCACAGCATTGTGAGTTTACTTTTCATTTAGTTTCGGTCAAGTTTTCTTATTTGAAAGGTATGTGGATATATGGAAATAATCATTCGTTCTATGTTCAAAATTTATATTCAAACTAATGTTTATTTCTCTGTGTTCATTCTGTATTGTCAATATGTAATATGTTTGCGTGTTTTATTGGAGGAATTAAAGAATAATAATAATAATGTTGTGCCAAAAGGATATTTCAAGATATTTAAAGCCTCTCTTAAGGACAGATCCTCCATTTATTTCCTACGGTAAGAATTTTTTTATTTTTTCTGTACTGATATTTAGATATATGAGAAGTAAAAAAAATGACTTAAAAACTATAGGTCACCAAGCGAATTAAAAAGTTATTGAATTCCAAGGGAGACCACTCTTGTCTAAAATTGCAAAAATAAGGTATCACTTAAAAACCCACAAAAAAGGTATTTGAAATGACTAGGAATACATAAATAAGTCTTTATTGTGTTCAATATGTTTTATTCTGTCTAAAAGAGTATCAATTTGGGAAAATTAAGTGATGATTTTGAAATTTTTAGTAAAACATTCTTTCAAAATAGCTGAAATTGCTCTTTTTTTCACAACGTTTCTGATAATAAAAAAATATTCCAGCGGTAAGAATTTTTTTCCTTTTTGGTATAGACATAGCGCTTGGTCATACCTACAAAAACAAAGAAAGAAAAATATATCAAACCAAGCGTTTTTCCTAGTTATAAGTAAAATTTGGTTTACTTTTTGCAGCTCTGTCCGAAATTGTTTCACTACTTTTATCCATTTTCTTCCTTATTACCAGCTTTAGATAATAGAAAGTGTCATCTTTTGTGTCCATTTTAAGCGGACTAGCTCATAAAGACACCACTTTGCTTTTGTTGCTCCGTTTCCTATCGCTAACGCAACATGTTGAACGCGCAACCAAAAGCGAAATGTACCATCCGAGTACTATTACACTTTAATTGACCAAACAGAGAAAATTGAAATAACCGAAAAGGGTCTTGTCATTTATCAACCAAACATTAAGCAAATGTAAAAAATACATTTTCTGAAAAAGGCCAATCACTGAAACAGCTTTATTTAATTATTTAGGATATGCGCAGTAATTTGCGCAGTAACAACTGGAGGATCTGTCCTTAAAACCCGTCGTGCGTCTTTTTAAATCGTACGTTTTAAAACTCTGCAAAATCGCACGATTTATAAAGAGGCACGACGGTTTATAAGAGCGCCTCAAAATATTGTTGGGTCAATTCTTTGCTGCGTGCAGTCTGCGTCGTGGTTGCGTCCACCAAAATCGTACGTTGCACGTGCGTGCATCGCACGACTAAACGTACGTTTTAGACACAGACCGCACGCAGGAACACGTACGACCGGTTGCAAGAGAGGCTTAAGATTTAACAAATCAGAAAAAATCAGGACAAACCGCTTGTTGTCATCAATTTCTGAAATAGCATTGATCAGCATTTCAAAGAACTAAACATTTTTCACTATACTTTCTCCCAACAAACAAACTTCAAAACATCCCTAATAAAAGAAGATAAAAGAAGAAATAGAAGAAGAAGAAGAAGAAGAAGAAGAAGAAGAAGAAGAAGAAGAAGAAGAAGAAGAAGAAGAAGAAGAAGAAGAAGAAGAAGAAGAAGAAGAAGAAGAAGAAGAAGAAGAAGAAGATCGTAATTAGATTCTTAAATGTTTACCAAAAGACTCAATAATTCTTTCTGACTTTTTCTTAAGAAAAACGCCTTGCAAAACATTGTGGAAAATGAAGAATTTGCATGTGACAAGCAATTCCTTCATTTCCCACAATGTTTTCTGCTGAAAAGGATAACAAAATCAAAATTTCATTTACTTATTGACGGCGAGATTTGACCCGGCAGAGCAGACCAAGCGGAAAGGTCAACAGACTTATCGTCCAGGGGTGATAGGTGTGCCGGAACCCCTCGTGATTTGCCGAACACTTCGCATGCTTCGCTATTTACAGCTAACAATCATATTATTCAACGATTTAACAGTATTTGCACGTGCATACATTTGTCGCGTCATCTTAAAATGGTAATTGGTTAACTTAATATGTAACAAGAGGACCATGATGGTCCTATATCGCTCACCTGAACCAAAATGATATGAGCAACACTTTTGTTTTGAAATTCAATTAATATTTATTACTTTAAGAATGAAAAAGAACTTATGGTTAATAAGGTTGTGAAAATCTAACTCATCCGTGATCTAAATTATGGTGCCAAACATTGTATCCAAGTTTTGTCTTGATTGATAAATAATTGTAGATTCTAGAGTATAAACAAGGTCGAAAACAGCCAAAAACAGCAATCTTATCAAATTCAAGGGCACATAACTCTCAACTTTCTAATCAGACCAAACTGAAAATTGAACTTATTCGAGATCTTATAGTCTCCAACATTGTGTCTAAGATTTGTCTTGATTTGTCAATAATTGTAGATTCTAGTGTGTAAACGAAGTCGAAAACAGTAAAAGACGGCAATTTTGTCAAATTTCAAATTCAAGGGCACATAACTCTTGACTTTCTGATCAGATCAGACTGAAAATCAAACTTATCCCAGATCTTATGGTCCAAAACATTGTGTCCAAGTTTTGTCTAGATTGATTAATAATTGTAAATTCCATAGTGTAAACAAGGTTGAAAACAGCCGAAAATGGCAATTTTGTCAAATTCAAGGGCAAGTAACTCTTGACTTTCTGGTCAGATCAGACTGAAAATCTAACTCATCCGAGATCTTATGATCCAAAACATTGTGTCCAAGTTTTGTCTTGATTAATTAATAATTGTAGATTCTAGAGTGTAAACAAAGGTTGAAAACAGCCGAAAATGGCAATTTTGTCCAATATAAGGGCACGTTACTCTTTACTTTCTGATCAGATCAGACTGAAAATCAAACTCATCTGAGATCTTATAGTCCCCAACATTGTGTCCAAGTTTTGTCTTGATTGATTAACCCTTTCCCAAACGACAAAAGTTAAAGGTGATCCACTTTAAAAACTGCCACAAATGATAGAATGGATGTTTATAATGATATGATTTATTATAATATGGCACAGAAAACATTGAGACAAAATGAGAAACAGCCGGTTATCAGCAGTTTCTTCTTTTGTTTCAATGTTTTCCCAAGCCTATTCTATAAGGGACGTCAAAACCAGGTCTTGTTTGGGAAAGGATTAATAACTGTAGATTCTAGAGTGTAAATCTATTTATATCCTCTACCAAACAAGATAACTCTACTTATACTAAAGGAAAGTAGTGTCAAGTGTTACTTCCCTTAGATTAACACGAGATTGAAAACAGCCAAAAGTGACAATTTTGCCCAATTCAAGGGCGCATAACTCTCATCTTTCTGGTCAGATCAGACTGAAAATTGCAATCATCCAAGATCGTATGGTCTCCAACATTATGTCCAAGTTTTGTCTTGATTGATCAATAATTGTAGATGCCAGAGTGTAAACAAACTTAAAAACAGCATTTTTTGACATTCAAGGGCAGATAACTCCGCACTTTCTGATCCGATCAGGCCCATAATCGAACTTGTCCGAGAACTTATGGTCGTTCTTGTTTTGGCCAAGTTTGATCAAGATTGCCTAACTTTTGTGGATGCTAGAGAGTAAACACCCCAAAAGTTGACGGACGGACGCCGGACAAAAAGTGACCACAATAACTCACCTCGAGCACTTCGTGCTCAGGTGAGCTAAAAACGCCGATCCTGGTCATTCTCTGCCATCTGTTGGGTATGACCAAGATGTGAACTGTATCTAAATATTTTCATTTTTTGGAGATAACGCCTATTTTAATTATTAGCTCTATAACTGAAAATTTCGATCCAAACAGACCACGGTAGCTTAACACTTTTATTTGACTAGATAAGATAAAATCTTATTTTCAAATGGCGGCACAGTGTTGTATAACGGATACAGAGCACGCTTTTACGTAAATTAACTACGGACCATTCCCATCTAAACTGGACAATAAACTTTTCCACTTTTGTGAACAGTTAAGGTCACTCTGCCGGGTAAATTATTTTCCTCTATAAAATTGTCGTTTGCAACATCTTTATATTTCGGCTTATTCAAATTTTTGTCGTTAGGCAATTGCTTAGTAATAGGGAACAATTTTATCAAGTATTGACGGCGAGATTTGACCCGGCAGAGCAGACCAAGCGAAAAGGTCAACAGACTTATCGTCCAGGGGTGATAGGTGTGCCGGGACCCCTCGTGATTTGCTGAACACTTCGCATGCTTCGCTATTTAGAGCTTACAATCATATTATTCAACGACTAAACAGTATTTGCACGTGCATACATTTGTCGCGTCATCTTAAAATGGTAATTGGTTAACTGAATTATGCAAAAATGCCGATCCTAGTCAGCCTGTGCCATCTGTACGGTATGACCGGGATGTGAACTGTATTTAAATATTTTCATTTTTTTTAGATTGCGCCTATTTTAATGATTAGCTTTACTGAAAATTTCGATCCAAACGGACTACGGTAGCTTAACACTTTTATTTGACTAGATAAGATAAAATCTTATTTTCACATGGCGGCACAATGTTGTATAACGGATACAGTGCACGCTTTTACGTAAATTAACTACGGACCATTCCCGTCTAAAATGGACAATAAACTTTCCCACTTTTGTGAACAGTTAAGGTCACTCTGCCGGGTCAATTATTTTCCTCTATAAACTGCCACGTAATTTCGGATAAACAATAATTGTTCGTAGGTGTTGTTATAATATCTCGTAACTACTATAAATGGACATCGAGTCGTGAGCCGCGACGAAAGGTTACGGTATATTCCAATACATCTAAATAGGGAGGAGTGCCTATTTTCCACTGAATAAAAAGCAAACAATGACAGGTATTGTCCACGATGCCGTCTGAGTTTAGTAGCTGTATCCTGATAGTGCTTCGTCGATTTATTACAGGGAGACGGGATCGAGTCACATAATTTTATAATTCGAAATCCCTCTTCCCCCGTCAATTTAGACTCGCTGATCTTTGATCATTCACAGGTCGTTGTCTATCTTTATTCCACAAACGAAATTTGAAAGTGACGTATAATTGTGTTTATCGTTTACAAACAATCAGCCTGTTCATTTATAACGTGCACATTGTATTGTCCAGCAAGATTAACCCGAGACATCTGCATATGTAATGACCCCACTTCGGCAATGTTTTGTTAAGGCACTCAACTAACGGACTTTGCACACGAAAATTAAGTTGTCTCGGGTTGATTTGGGTGGACAATAAACGGTACAAATGAGACGAGTTATTGGTTTAGAAAAAGTAAGCACAAAAATACGTCACTGTCAATTTTTGCTTGTGGATTTATACGGCTTGATTCAAGCCGTATAATAGATTCACTATTAAACGAGAAAAATTACAGTTGAACTGCTTTATCAAAACAACTGAAATTATTCTCGTTTAATAGTGAATATATTATAGAACTTTACGAGTTTTTATAACAACACCGACTGTTTATCAAAACATAACGGTAAATTAAATCTAATTTTAGCACAAAATTCATTGCCATTCTTCAATCTTCTGTTGATGACTAAAAGTCTTGTGATATCTTTCGAGTTTTATATTATTCATTATATCGTCGCTTTTCAACAAAACCCTCATAACTACAGCTTAAAACAAGCTGCAGTTACGAGGGTTTCGTTGAAAATTATTGATATAAATATACATGTATACTAGGAGTGAACCAAAATGATAAAGACATTTGTTTCCCCGTTATGTCAAGCCTAAAGTAGGGCCTATCAACACCTGGGTAATGCACTTCCGGTATCATCGTTATATTTCGACTTATTCCGTTACGTCCGTAAGTCCGAGTATTTTTGAAGTACCATTACATGCAATATCGCATGTTTTCGTAACATCGGAAATGATTGAGCAAGCTCAGATTTCCGGGGAATATTCCAAACATTTTTTTTTGTGAAAATGTTTCAAATTGTATGAAGAGTGGGCAAAAACCAAACAAAAGTCAAAAGAGCATTGAAAATTACTTCCCTTGAAATCGTCTATTCGTACAATACAGATTTCGTTCAATTACTGGTCACATAGCCATTTACCCAGGTCTTACCTTAAACAAGGATAACAAAATGATATTTTACATGAATCGGCAAACTTTTAAAGGAGTAAATCGTCGGTGTTATTGCAAAACCACGCAACTCCAGCTTTAAGCTGGAGTTACGAGGTTTTGCAATAACACCGATGAAATGCATTTTTAACTATTCGGCAAGGGCGTAAGGAGTTTCGATTTTTTTTCATAAACTAAACCAGAAAATCTTCAATAGTTTTGTTAAAAAGGGACCGTTTGAAGCAGAGAAGGTGGGCAGACGTCACGCATTAGATGGATGTGATGAATTCTTGAAAATTTACCTGATAAAAAAGTTATTGAAGATTGACCAAATTTTTTCGTTGCTGACGGCCGATCATTAATAAATTTTTATCAGTCGTTTTTTTTTTTAAAAATCTGCAACGTCCAAATAAGAAAATGATTAAAAAAACGAAAGCGAAGAAGTTTCTTGTGAACTTCATTCCCAAACAGATCTCGAAACGCGTATTTACGCGCATGAAAAAAAAAAAAAGGAAAACATTGTAGAAAATGAAGAAACATCTTAAGATAGGCAATTTTCTCATTTCACATAATGTTTTTCTCCCCCCCCCCCCCCCAAATAAATAAATACACAATAGAATTTCGTTCATATGGAACATTTTTGACTTTGCACCGGTCCAAAATGTTGACCATGGTAATGGTTAGCCCATTACCAAACATCAAAGTCTTAGACAGAACCAAATTCAAAGATGTAGCAGACGGCAATTGCAAGTGAATGAAATTTAAAATTTGTTGCTTTTTTAAATAGAAAACATTGTAGAAAATGAAGAAATTGCTAGTCACAAGTTTTCCGAAGCCTTGAATAGAGTAAAAAATAGTCACTGTTTGGGAATCGATTAAAATAATGTCTTATTTCCCAAATTTGCATACGCCTTATTTTCTGGGGCGTCAAAGATAATCGAACAAGAGCATAGCGGGGAATCATGCGACAAAAGAACAGCAACAACAACAACAAAAATGTCACAATGGTGCAAATACATTTTAACTAACTTACTAATTGGTCTGATCTTTGGACTGATTATTCAAACACGAGCACGATGGGGAATCATGCGACACAGCAACATCAACATCAATGACAAAATCAGTGGCAGAATATCTTTTCTGTTAATGATTACAAACTATCATTAGATACCAAACACTTCGTACAATATCGGGCGCAATCCGTGGCAACGAATAATGACGAGGATTTCAATCGTCAGTTTCTGTTTTGACGGAATCCCCCGGAATTTGACGAGGGTTTCTTTCGTTAATTTCCGTTGCCACGTATGACGCCCGAAGATTCCCGAAGTTTGGTATCTAATAATAGGGTTGTAATCCTAATACTTTGTCGATTTGAATTTTGATTGGAAGAGAGAAGCTGTACATGTTGATACGAGGTTCTTTTTTTTGGTGAAAATCTCTATTCCTCGGTGTTTTTGTAAAACCTCGTATCTCCAGCTAATAAAAGCTGGAGATACGAGTTTTACCATAACACCGACGTTATGTCCTCACAAGACAAACTTGAAAGATCGTCTCATTAGTTTTTT